>JASDQU011312559.1:3020-19373 GCA_032191745.1 Picea mariana
TTCACATAACCACTCCCTATGAGGATTCAAATGAAAGGATGCACATGAGTTGACTAGTCATGCCTCATGATCTGCATGTGTGCTTAAATAAGCCAAGTACACATCCCCTCCTTCGTCCATGGAGGTTTTTTCTTCTATAAAAGGAGCATCATTGGATCCCTTCCCTCTTTCAACGCTTATGGATCTACATTGTTTCTTGTAGTGCCCTTCTTTTCCACATCTCCAACATACCTTTACAAATTTTCTGGGAGATTTAGATCTTCCTCTCGATTTAGATCTCCCACTTGAGGACTTAGATCTATTTCTTTCTTGGGAGTGTACTCTTGCAAATAAGGCATATGTTTTATGTCCTTCCATGTTTTTCCACCTCGTCTCCTCTGACAATAAGGATGAGAACACATCATTGAAGCTTAAAGTAGTTGCATTATTTCCTATGGCTACAACCAGACTATCCCACAAGTCTGGTAAAGAGAAAAATAAATTAATACACTTATCTTCATTAGAAATATTAATATCAACAGACAATAACTGACCTACCACAGTATTGAAGGCACTCATATGATATGTCACCAAGTCTCCATCTTTCATCCTCAAGTTGTATAACTTCTTCCACATGAGAAATTTTTTTACCAAGGACTTAGACTGATACAAAGCCCCTAACTTTTCCCATAATGCTTTGGTTGTAGCTTCCCCTAACACATTCAATAATTCTCAATCTGAGAGACACAACTGGATTGTGTTATTCACCTTCCGATCCAACTTTTTCCAGTATTATGCTAACATTCTCATAGGTGCAATACATATATCCACAGTGATCCATTGATCTTTTTCCACCAACAGATCTTCCATCTTGAGTTTCCACAACTCAAAACTTTTCCCATTAAATTTCTCAGTCTCTATTTTTGAACTGCTTGCCATTTCTTTTCACCACACAAATTGACATCGTAGAGCTCCCACTGTAACAAGGTTTATCATAAACCCAAGCCAAACCCTTAGCCACAAAGGCGTCCCATTGAAGCCAATAACTGCTTTGATACCAAATGTAGATTTTAACCTTGTATGATTAATTACTGCAAATGGATTCTTAATCAAACAAAAAAGATACAAATGGCAGACAGACACATTACACAAAGATTTTACCCTGGAAACCTAAACTGGGAAACCAACAACTTGTTTAGAGCCACACCTCTAATTATTTACTCATCGTCTATCTTCATTGTTTACAGTACAATATATATAGGATTCAGCGGCATCCAAAACCCTAATCCATTGACCCAGATTAGTCTAGAACCCTAATTCCTTATCCTAAATTAGAAAACCATCAATGAAAAATTGTGTGTTGAAAGACCGCTAAAAACAGATGCAAAAAACCACAAAAAAATTTGGGGGCTCTGCCCCCCTTGCAACTCCCCCGCCCCTCCCCCTGTGCACTCGATGCAACGTTGTTACTAGGTTTGGTCATGCAAATAATATAACACATACCCAACAATAATCACAAGCAACTTAATTAATATGTTATAACACCATTTGAGAATTTTGGGATTTAAGAAACTATTCAATCTACCAATACAGCGTAGTGTATATTTTTGCAGATTAACATTAGTTATACTAGTGTATGATAATCTTCTATGACATAGCCCAACATATCAACATTGCATTGCACTACTTGGTAGATGCAACATCAATATCAAAATGATATTAATAAATTATGCAATTTATTAAATGCACTAGCTCATTAACACAATAAACACATAAAAACATATTTACTCCTGATTTTCGAAAAAACTAGCCTTATTATCTAAACTTCAACAAAAGAATACAATAAGACATAATTTTCCTTGCATTGCATCACAAGATAAAAACCATATACATATATTAATCCATACAACAAGAACTTACAACTCATTATCTCATAACAATTAAACTCTATTATAGCCTTTCCACCAAAATAGACAATTCTCACATTCCAAATCTACTAACTAATTTGTTCTATTCTAATGAACCATCCATCATTTCAATTATTTATAATGTCTAACCCTATAATACTAGGAATGTCTAGCTTTAAAACCCTATCATCATGTTATAATACTAAAGTTTTCTAGCTTTAAAACCCTAACATCATGTTCCTCTTTGTACCTCCATATTTGGCCAATTTTAAGTCCCTGCCTATTAAGTGAGGAAAAAGACAACAAAAATTAAAATCCAAATTACAAACAAGTAATCTAGAACATTTGACAACTACAGCAATCATCAATTGTGAGAGGACAATATGTAAGCTTCCACAAGCCACCTTATAATCTAGAAGGATAAATAAAAATAACCCTTTTTTTCTCCATGCACCTTTAAACCCACCCACCCAAGTTATGCAAACTATTAAAAATGCTTTGCCACCCAATGTTTTTTTTATCCACACCTTTGAACCCACCCACCCATGTCGTGCAAACAATAAAAACTTTATAAGTTAGGAAAGTGATTCAAACGATTTACATGCTACAAAATGTGTCATGAAGTAAAATTTGACTATGTGAACCCATTTATGTCATTAAAATTAGGTGATAAAAGGTCCCCCTAATTTACCGTAACTTCTTGGCAAGGAATTGGCGTCCAAGTCAATTTTAAAGATTGTGTGAACACATTAGTCCACGGAGGGAATGGTGATATTCATTCGAGATAAAGCTCATAAGTGGTGCATGGCACATCATGCATGGCCATGCACTTTTTCTTTTTAGATACTTTCATATATATATATATATATAGTATTTATTAATTTAATAAATAATTTTTAATATTAATTAAATAACAGTTAAAAATCAACTCAATAAAAAGTAATTATGCCATGGGTGAATCATTGTGGAATTACACCATTTGTTAACTTAGGCCTATTGCTTGTATGGACTAGAACCTTATCATTCTATTTGTACAAAGGACTTAGCTTGATGTTACATCATTTAATATCATGAAAAATCATATAATATTATGAAAATCATGATAAGGTATTTATTCCTCTTAATTATTCCATCACTTGTAATAGGGACTTACTCCATCCTCTACAAGTACAATATGACTTATTTGACTCATTGCATAATAAAATTTCATTAGATTTTCTATATGATGTGGTTTCTTAAACATTATATATTTTTATTTACCATTTCTTTTCACAATTATAATTATTATTATTAGGAGTGGGGATCTTATTAGATTTTATGGAAAAAATAAAGTAATTTTTGTTTATGTTCTTGGAATAACTACACATAATTAAATGAAGGTCGGTGTTTTACTATAAGATTTCCTTATTACAAAAGAATGTAACATACACATCTTGATTATTATAGAGAATTTGAGTATTATTATAAACACATGATTAAATGAAAGTCGATGTTTTACTATAAGATTTCCTTCTTACAAAAGAATGTAACATACACATTTTGATTATTATAGGGAATTTGAGTATTTTTATAAACACGATGATCTCAAACTAAATTTTAATATACAACAAGTTTGCATTAATTATTCCTTGAATCAATAAGGAGACTCTTAATCTAAATAAAGTCTCTTTCTTCTATATCTTGAGGGAGCTAAACTTGCAATCCAATTTATTGGCTAATAAAGCCACAAACCTTAGCCAAGGAATTATTAAAAAAATGGGGAGTGCATACAACAGATCGTTCCCTAAGTATCTTTGTCTCATGGAGTTAAGTTGTGCCTCATAGGAATTTTGTAACCCATGTGTCATCCTCCCTTATATCAATGCTTAAGTGCAGGGAAAAGACTTGAAAGGACAATAGCCCATCACCTTCACATGCGGGTCTATAGAATCCATTAACATAGATTATCATGAGTAAGGTGGGATTATGCTTTAACCCACACTCAAAATTTGCAATGGAATTTAGTGTACAAGCAATCATTTTGAAACCAGTTGGGTAAGCGTCTTTGTGTTTCTCTGGTCTATATTTTGGAAATATGGTCTGCAAGTTTTTCTATTTGGTGTCTCTTAGAGGATAATTACCAAAAGGAGCTAGTCTTTGGCTTATCTCTAGGGTCTATTCTTTGGAAAATGTTGCTAGATTATGGGGTTTGCGTTGTGTCTTTTGAGTTTTCTCTCATCCTGAAGCAATTACTTGGGACTTTGGAGAGCACATAATTTTCCCTGTGCATGTATGTTCTCGAGCTTTGTTTCTTTGTTTCTTATTAGGAGTACTAGTATCTTGATGGTATTGTTCAACTTGGTCAAATCTAACTCAACTCCCTACCATTTAAGTTCCGGTCAAAATGGATTGCCAAGACCTCCAAGAGATTTGTAGGACCTTGAGAAGGCACAAAGAAGGCATTCAAGGCAACAAGGCCTCCTTGTTTTTAGTGACTTTTAAGATTCAGGAAAATGAATGCAATTGCACTTCCCATAATGCAACAATCATGAATCTCTCGGTTCAAAAGAGGCAAAAGATCGATGTATTGGAAGTAGAGTTTAACATGTTAAGGAACATGGTCATTAATCTTGCCAAAGACACTCAATCCATAGTTTCAAATCGGAGGATTTCAATTAACTCTCTACATGGGGACCACAAGGACAAGGAAACATTCATCAACTGAAAGATGACATGGAAATTGAAAAACCAAATTCCCTTCCCTCTAATGTCGAACAAGAGGAGACCTACAACTACCACGCATTTCACTAAGTCGTGTTTTTTAAAGCAATTCAGATTTTAGGTGTTTTTTTCAAGAAGTTCACTTTCAAGATTAAGATTAACTAAGATGTAATGTCTATAAACATTTTCAAATTTTTTTATTTGACTCAAATGAAATTTTTGTATGTATAAACATTATATATCAACACTTTTTATATGCTATGTTATTTAACTTTACTACCCCTCTCTATTGAACGAATATTTTGGGGTGGATGATATAAATATAGAAAGGGAGGTGGGCGTTGGGTTTAGGCAAAGTGACTATTTAACTTTACTACCGTTGTTTTAATATAATATTTTTCAATTTTAATTAAAAAAAAAAAAAGCTTACTTATATTTACAAATAAAAGCACTACCACCTAGCGAGAGCAATCTAATCTACAGTGGCACTTCACCTTATGTTCACTCTTCATGGTTTTCTTTCTAACATTGTATTATAACTTAAGATGTAAAGTGAAATTGTAATAGTCACGTGAAATATAAATATAAATATGAAGGCCTGATTTAGTGTAATTTCCATGACAAAATCTTTAGGTTGAATCTAGAAAGGATATGAAGTAAAGGCGTAGAAAAAGGATGTTAGACATGACTTTAGGGGAATATTATGAAAGACTTTTCAAACTGGGAGAGGCCTTGGAATGATTATGAAATGACCAGCTAGGATTGCAATACACATTTATATGACACGCGTGCATTCAAAAAGTTGGAGTGGCTTCCTGTAGGGGGAGAATGATGACAGTGTTGAAATTAGAATGATGGGTTTCAATAGCTTGGCTTTTAAGGAAGACGACATTCTCTTCTTCATGTTTTCCAAAAGTGAACATTGGAGGCTATCATTTTCACTGCTTTATAAACATTCAAATTCCATACTTGACCACCCACAACAAACTCATGAGAGTTAGAAATCTTTTTGGATACTTCCAGCACAAGGGATTGGAAATGATGGCCAAACAGCTAAGGGTTTGGTTGATTTAAAACAAATTTTACAAATAATCCCAGAGAATAATCCCAGAGACAGTGATCATCAGCTTTGAAAGATACATATAAAGAGTTGTTCCCTAATGAATTATGGCGATTGGAAGATATGTTTTCCCTCATTTCTAAAACTTTGACTCGGAGGACAACATTCAAGGATTACTCATTAAAGTGGTTTGATTTCAGGGATATTTGGAGGGCCTACACACACACATTAGGGTGGAAGGGCCACATTGCCCACTCCAATTCTCATCTTGGGTGCTTTGTTTTTTTATCATTTTCTTTTACTTTTATACTTATATGTCACGTTATATATATTTTTCAAAGTTTGTTTCATTCCATTTCACACTTTCCAAGGCACTTTAGGCTATGCATATCACAATCGCATTCATGAATGAATGTGGATCTATGACTCCCTTCACTTTTGTCATGGTTCTTGGACATATTAAACTAAACATATAAAATAATGCTTAGTATAATATATATAGAAGTTGCACAAAATGTCATGAGTATGGGTTTTCGAAACTAGTATGGTATAGAAACTAGGTTCCCAAAATTTCAACAAAGGGGAAATGGGGATACGGGGTACATGTGTGAGAGAGATGGAGGTGATGGAGGAGGACTATGATAGAGGTAGTATTGTTAAAAGGGTTTTAAGGTTTTT
Organism: Picea mariana; assembly: GCA_032191745.1. Lineage (NCBI taxonomy): Eukaryota > Viridiplantae > Streptophyta > Pinopsida > Pinales > Pinaceae > Picea > Picea mariana. The sequence continues at coordinate 9,345 of JASDQU011312559.1, forward strand.
GTAAAAAGAAAAAAAATATTTGATAGTTTAATGTGGTAATGTTTTTTATTTTGGTTGAGTAGATTTTGGATGGAGCAAAAGCATTAGAGTTGAGGGTATTGATAGGGTAATTATGTCACTAAAATTCATAGATCAGTAAATTGTTAGACTGGTAGACTGAATTGACACTTTTTGGGCATTAATAGTGAGAGGTAGGATACAAATCTCCCTTTTATAGAGAGGCTTTTAATCTTTTTCTTTTTGATAACTTAATGGATAAGGAGGCAGTTTTAAATAGGGGTCCCATGAGATTTGAATCTTCTAGAGAAGATCTAAACCTTCGAACAATAATTTTGACTCGACTCAGGCTTCAAAAGATTTATTACTTCTATGGGTTCGGCTAAGAGGTTTATCATTCCACCATCAAAGGATTTTGTGATTGGTCGGAGATTGTTTGGGAACATTTCATGGAGAAAATCCAAGAACCTCAAAATGGATGGGAATCCCGTGAATCATGATTTTGGCCTTTGTTGATGGTGGGCTTCCAGAGGAAATAGTATTTGAATGGGGAGAGCATCAATAGGTTGAGCACCACATAGACTATGAAAATTTTCCATTTTGTTGTTAGTTTTGATTTTCTCATGGTCATTTGTTTAGGGCTTGTCCCAAAATAGCATTAGCTTTGAGGAAGAGTTTCAAGCATCCAAGAGATCAAGGATGCAGAGAGGCAGGTGATCATGTTGTCCTTGAATCACGTTCTTCTTAGAGAGGCAAGGAATCTCGAAGTTCCTCATTCAAACTCTGAGAGTGTTGTGGATAAGGTCCCATTAGAGAGGAAGGTTGATGAGATTGGGTGAATGGAAAGAGGGGATGAATCCAAAGGAAGGACATGAGTAGAATTATATATGGTAACAATTATTTTCTTGATTATTGAGGTGGTCCAATATCCTTCCAAAGGTATGGTGACTATTATGGATTATCCTTGGAGTTAGTTTAGTCAAATGGTGAAGGAGGAATAATGAACTTATGTTTGCCTTTAATTCATATGATGTGGAAGGAGGGTTAGGGCTATTCATTACTAGATCCTTAGGTTTTTGCTAGTTAATGTGAATGGGATGAAGTTGGAGGAGTCAATGTGCTTGATTCCCTCATCGACGGATGATAGGTTGGTGGCAACATGTTTAGATGCTTCAAAGTTATCCCTAATACTTGTTTCAATGTGAGTGTTATTTTGTATAGGCAACTTTTGATTGATTGATCCATCCTCTTGCAAGATCACGATAGATATTGGAAAAAGCCTTGTATCCTTTGAGTTTGATCTAATTTTGCATTCCAAGGCAAGCCCTCCATTATCTGTTTCAAGAGTATTTGTAGTAAATGACATGGTTCTCGTTTAGCTAGGTGTGGAAGTTCCTATTAACTACTCACCAAGGGACTTATCCCAACTTATTGAGAATGTCAATTCCTTCCCCTCAACATTGAATGAGGGTTTTAAGTCAATGTCTCCAAAGTTGGTAATGTCAAAAAATTGTGAAGTTGGCATCGATCTTGATTCAAAGACATATCATAAGATCCCTTCCTCCCTCTTCATTGGTGGTGACTTCATCCCAAGGTCAATATTTAGATGCAATGGCCATCCCATGTAAGAATGGAAAATACATAAATTAAAATTGGATCCCTCCATTCTAAAACATTCCCTTATAACTCTTGTATCGAGAGCTTGATTAAACAATGTTGCTTGATTAATGAAATTACCATATTTTTTCTTCAAAGTAATTAAATAAAAAAAAATGTGTGTGTGAATTTATAAATATAAAAAAAATGATAAACATAGTTATTAATATGTATATATAAGGGATGGGAGGTGTAAGGGGGTTATTTATGACCCCAGTTGAAAAAATGAAACAAAATTTGCCTCATGCTTGGGGAGAGCTACCAATAACAAGTCAGAAGCCTTAGTAGTTTATCAAGGATTAATTTTGTTAAAAAGATAGGAACAACACAAATAATAGTAGTCAAAGTATTATCAATCTACCACCATCATATTAATCACCTCTACAAAATTTCACTTTGCATCAGCTCACCTAGAGGATCATTAGTTTGTTGCAACACTTTGTTTCTGTCTTTTATTTCCAAGTTTTGAGAAAGTTATATGTTCAAGTCAATTCACAATCCAACCATGGCTCAACTCTAAGTGAAGTCTTTTTTAGGATAAATTGGGGGGATCCATATAGTTTTCCCCTTAGTCATTTTGTAATTATGCATGAAGTTCCCAATGAAATACAAAATGTTTTGTATTAAATCCTCAACCAAATGGGAAGTTACTTCACCTATTGCACTCATTACTACCCCTCATGGTGATGGTGTGTGAGTTTAGGAAGGATTCAATAGATGGGAAACATTTCATATGTGAGTTTAATATTGAGGTAGCTCTATAAGGGTCCATGGTTATTTCTTTTGTCTCCATGTTTATCTCTTGAAGCATAGTCGTAGCAAGACTCATTCAGCAAGTCACGTATAGTTCTAATTTGGATAGGCATTGGTGGCCCTCCTTGGAATTTCTAGGTTTTTTCTTGCGGCTCATGATACATGTTTATTGGATTCAATGATCATTATTAGTTCTTTGGGGTTCTCTCTTGGGGCTACTTGACTATTGGTTTATTCCTATTGGTGTGGGATTGTCTTTATACTAATTATTTAGGGTGGTTTTGTTGTGTCTATTGGTGGGTGTCTGTTGGAGTTCAAGGGGCACATATTAGAACTACAATGGGACATTTCCATTGCAAGAATAGATGTTGTGGCTTGTGTAAATTAAAGGAAATTCACAGGGGCTTGTCGTAGTGTGAGAAGGATATGGAAGAATTCCCATTTAGCATCACCAACTCAAAGTTTAGATGGTCCAGGATGCAAGAAGAATGAGAAAGAAAAAAATGGGTGAGAATAAAGTACAAGATGATTATGCCACGGAGACTACATTGCAGTGACTATATATGAATCTAAGCATGAATTCACATCATTGTGATTATTTCTAATGGTAAATATCTTGAGTTAGAATCCCAACTTGGCTCTATGAAACCTCTAGTCTCTTATATTGTGGCCATCTTGTTTTTCCACATGATATTGTGCTATCTCCTCCTCATTCGTCTACAATGATTGTCCAAGATTCATCCCCACGAGCTCAATTAGGAAGCGTGGAGTGAAAGTCATCGAATTAGGGAGGTCCCAATGGAAGGTAGTATGCTTTGTATGCTAATTGGAAAAAGACAAGTTAGAAAGAGATGAAGACATGGAGTTCAAAGTTAGATTATCTGTAGAGGCCCCCCTTAGTAGAATGATTTGTGATATAGTTTTAATTTTTTGATATGTAATATAGGGTAGTTTTTTTATTGTCTCAATTTGTAAGCCAATACACCCACCATGAACTTATAGTCCCATTKGGTTCGACACTTGGTTAACTACGACATTGTCAACTGAACCGATCACACTAATGGCATGTGGTCCAGGCTTAAGTTTGGTAGGATCTATTTTGGCCTATGGTGCATTGGGAAAAATCTCATAAAGAAAATGAGATTGAGAGTAGAACAAATCAARCTACTAGGATCTTATACTTGCTTATTTTTCGGTGGTAACCCTTGATAAGGCCACAACCTTGGTAATATAGGGTAAGAAAGATATCACAAACCAATCGACTTTAAACTTGCCAAGGATATCAGCCTTGATCATTTGATGTCTCCTTCTCCATTCATGGATGTGGTCAAAGATATGAGTGGAGATGTCTTGTTTAAATGAAACCAATAGATCTGTCCCTATCTCATAGCATACTAGAAGCTAGAAATGGTTAAAAAAAGTCATTGCCAAGGTTTCAAAGTCATGATACAATGCACGTGGAAGCTTGATATACCACTTCATATATATTCCTATCGGGGTGTGTTGGAAGAGTCGAAGTCTAATGTTATTGTCCATCAACAAAGTCGATGAGCACCAAATATAGAATGTCATGACATGATTACCAGAATCTTCTCCAACTTTTCCTTCAAATTTAGGAATGTCTGAAGACAATTTGGTAGGTACCAAAGGCCAATTGGGATTATGCAACATATGAACCTCATTTATACTCTTAGAAATTGGTTAATTTTGTTGGCAATGGAAATAAGGGTTGTACAAGTGTACGAAACCCATAAATTCTCACTTAAGAGTGCAAAATTAATACATATTTATTATTTTTTTCAGTTTTTGGAATGCATAATCCCTGGTTTGAAAAGAAAATGCATATTATATGTTTGTTTCCTTAAAAAAAAAAAAATGTATATACACAATAAAAATCTAATTAAACTCTTTTGTGTGAAGCAAAAATAGTCAAATAAAAACATCTTAACAAAAAAAATCATTAATGATTACTAATAATCAAATAATACTATAACATTAAGATAGACTCTCATTAAAAAAAATATTTTGAACTCTATTATATCTCTTTTTATTAATAGGTTATGGCATATATTTATATATATTTTTATTACTATGCTATCCCATTCACCAACATCTCTTTTTAATGCAAAAATACTAATAATTATACTCTTCATTTATATATGATGACATTATACAAAATCCAAAATTGACATTATATATTATATTGTACGTAACAAAACACAATATCTATTAGAATTAACTCTCAAATTCATTAAACTCATCATCCAAGTTGAACAAGACTTGTGTTCAGTTGTAGATAGTGAACGGAAGAGGATTTGTTAATATTTTTACAAATAAAAATTCCAATTCAGGGATGGGAAACGAGTATATAGTTTTTTGTTTTCATAAATATTGAAATTTTGGAAAAATAATTAAATAATATGTTAAAGATGAAAAACATTTTAATTTTTATTTTTTATATAAAATTTAATAAATATGAAACTATTACTAGACATTCTAAAATACAAATTCCATTTTAATGTTAAAATTTAAATTAATAAAAATAAAATAAATATTAATTTTATTTTTAATTTTAAAATTAATATAAAAATTATATACAATTCTAAATAATCTTTTTAATTCTAAAATATAATCAGATACTAAAATAAACTTAAAAACTAATAATTATAAATATGAAACACTTAAAATGTTCCAAAATATTTTAAATCACATTTCCAAATTCTCAAAAGTCACCCAATTTTTTTGAAGTGATAACACATTTCGTATGTGTATCCATATCACAAATGTTTCATGACGCATACAAAAGAAGATACAATAAGATGTTGTATGCACCTTATGATATATTGATTATTAATGTCATGATTGAAATAAATACTTTAGGATTGCAAGAAAAATCCCTATCAAACCTTATAATACTTTATTAACTTTACACAAATACAAAGGAGATATAGTGTGTTGTTTCTATGGTGTTAGTTATTAGTCATTGTCCTTAGGTTGGCACGGACTTTAGTAATCCATTTGTATTTTTTTTCACATAAATTAATATAATTTTAATTTTTTATTTTAAGTTTATATTTGAAACGTATAAAAAATGTTTTTTTTAATGAATTAAATATACACTTTGTTCATCAATCTGCAAATTCTATTTTTTATTTGGCCTCATATTAAGACAAATTTTATTTTTTATTTGGCCTCATATTAAGGTAAGTTAATATTCAATATATTTTATTTATATGGAAGCCTAAATTTAAGGTAAGCATTGCATAATTTATTGAAAGTCATAGTTCTCAAATGACTTAATGCTATAAATCATTTTAGCATTAGTTGGGGTTTGCATTTTTTTCATTCCTTCGACTCTATGCATCACCTAAGTAAAAACATCACATTTTCTTAGTTGTCCCACTTACTTAAGGTTTTTTGTGACATTGGATACACTCACTTGTATGAGATGTATGTTTGTAGATGTTACCACATGAAAGTATAGGTTCATGTGGATGTTATTGCCTTTACTGCCAACACAAGACAAGATCGCCTTTACAAGACCGTTATAACATTATTATGAGTTCCCTCAATAGTAGACATCAACTTGGCATATACACACCCCTATTGTTGGAGGATCCCATCAAGATAATCTGCTTACTGGAGCATTACTAGATCCATTTAACTTTAAGTTGAATTATCAATTTTTCTACAAGCCCTGATTGAATTTGCATGAATTGTGAATTATAGAGAACTAATTATAAACTGCAAACTAGAAGAGATGATTGTGAACAATGAATAACAATTAAGGAGTTGCAAACTATGAAAAGAAAACAAATTGTAGACTCAAATAGATATAGTAGCTCTCCAAGCCAGACGTGAAGCTATCCCCAGCGGAGGAGGTCACAGGTTCGAATCTGTTGTTCCCCCTTGGGGTTAAGCCTCGTAATCAGGGTCGGGGGTTTACCTCGTTTACCATCCACAAAGTGGGGAAGTACTCAAGGGTTTCCCTTGAAGATATTCCATCGAAAAAAAAGGGTATAGTAGCTCTCCATAGTCCCTTTCTCATTTGTARAACAAAGCCCATGAATTTAGACCTAAATTAGAGATGGGACAGAGCCCCTTTTAGTTCTCAATCTCGGTGTAAGGTCATTTCCTTTCCTAGCATTAATCTACATTCATGCATCATGGGGAAATCTATTTCCTCCCTGTCTTTAACAAAATTATACTCAATTTCATTCAAAAKCTCTTCCCTAACTAAATTTTAAGGCATACATTTCAGAAAGCTAGCACCTATACATGAATTTCTACTTTTATCTTCACCATACTCACTACTCCCTCCAATATGAAACATATATTTACTGCATTCTAGGACTGTGAGTTTGACATTCAATCCTAGTAAAAAAATTCCAATATAAGAGGCAACTCAACATTACCAATAGAGGATTCAAACCTAATTGCCTCATATTTCACCTTACTTTCACCGGGTGCTCCATTGGGTGCCCTCAATTGGCCTATAATAGATAATCATCTCTTGAGGATTCTCTTATATTCATGCACACCTCTAGCATCCTTAATCAGATCTTGTCACCTCCTCCTCCATTTCTTCAACATGAATCCCTTAAGTAGGTTTTTCTCCTTAAACCTTAGGCCCATTGGGTTTTATGCCATTTTCCTTCAATTTGCCCATCTCCCTGACCCTCTCATCATTAATGATATCCTTACAACATTCACTAGAAAATCCAAAGTTCCCATCCCTTAACTCCATGTCCCTCAAAATAACTAGCCAAGACAAGGACAATTAACTGCTAGCCACACTTGGGATCAAAATTCAAAAGAAATCTATTGTAGAAAATTGAGTGGTAAATCTGAATTGGGTCTATTAGGTCTGTAAACGCCCCACTAATAGGTCCCAAAAACTATCCAACTAGCAAAACCCCATTGGGTCTTGAATATAATGATCGCCTTCCCAATAAATCCTCAATTGGGTCATCGGATAACAAATCCCCAAGTTCACCAACATACTAGCTCCCATCTCCTCCTACTATTCCTTATGCAAAAAATCCACCATGGAAGAATCTTTGAGGAAGAAGGCAAAGACCCACCATGGAATATTTGTTTGGGGACCTTATCCTTACAAAAAAAAAAAGGAATAAAAGAATTGAGTTGGATTGAAGATGCTTTAAGCCTCAAAAGACTACAAGTTCAGACTAAACACATGGTCTAATTGTGTCGAAGAACCTCACCTTGCATAAGTTCTAGCAGATTGCGACCCAAATTATGATGTTCTTGTGGCATAGTAACTATAGAACTCCTTTGCAACTTGTAACTACAAAAATCCTTACCTTAGTGGACCAAAAGAACCGAGATTGGCTAAATCAAGTAGCTAGAAATTATCAAACAAATTTGGAGGAACTCATAGGTTGTCTGAGTAAGGGTCAAATTAGTGAGACTAACTCTAGCCCATATATAACACATTAATTACTACCAACTATCTAATGGGAACAATATCCACATATTATCCATGCAATGTATCCACTTATTCCTTATACAATGTATTGTGTTGACTATAATGGGACCTTTAGCTTTACCTTCAACTTGAAACTAAACAAATACAAGGAAACACATGACCTTACCTTGGACAAATCAACATGTGTCAACATGGAAACCTAGGCATTTGTTTGAATTTCATGCATCGTCGTTCATAGCTTTGGTAAATTGATTATAACCATTATCATTMTATGCAATCATGAATCTCACGTATATTATGTATCTATTGCATTTAGCAAGCTTTTGTAGTAGATATAACAAAAAAGTTTGTTATGTTACAAATACAGATATTGTAATAGAACTTGGTTTTGACAATGTTTCTACTCTTACCTCCACAATTATTGCAACYGAGGTTTGTAATTTGTATTCATTTGAAAGTCTTTGGGATAAGTGATTGAATMGTTGCACTTGCTATCCTCTCAATGAATGCGACATCTAACCCAAACTCACTCACTAAGGCACGGACTTGTTGCTTTGGAACTCCCTTAATTGATCACCAAAATACTTAAAAGACTACAACCAAAATTATTATCAACCTTATATAATAATACATTTTAAATCTATATAATTATATAATATCTAAATATATTAATTCATATATATTAGCTTAAATGTTCATTGTACATTGATATAATTTTAATGCTAAAAAGGGTAATTGAAAAATGGGTCATATGTAATTTATGTAATTTTATTTTTTCATTTTTAATGTAAGTAAGCCCTATAATATATATGAAGAAGGTTTCCATATTTTACTTAATAATGATGCTAAAATTAATCTATAACTATCATTACACCAAAACATTACTCAAGTGGACTTTAATGATTACATGCAACTTGATTTATGAATAATGAACTTTTACAACAAAATCATTATAACAATATAGTCATATCTCTCTAATGATCCCCTTCAACTAAAACCATGTTAATATAATATCTCTATATGATTGAGTTCACATGCTAAATGCAAGTTATTTACACTTCAAATTCCTCGTTGAATTGGAAATACTATGTTTCTTCAAGGGTGAAAGTGACCATTGAATAGAAATTGTCAAATTCAAATTCCTTCTTAGATTCAAGTGTGAAAGTGATCAATGAAAGGAAATTGTCAAGTTCAAATTCATCTAATAAGTATTAAATTAAATTAAAGATACTATGTTGATTGACTATTGAAAATGACTATCAAATAAAAATTTGATAATATAAAATATGTAAATAATAATTAAAATTTATTAAAAAATAAAAATAATTTTAAAATTAAATTATTTTTTATTATTTTTAAACAATTAAAAATAATTTTAAAAATAAATGTTATTTTATGTGTATATTTTTTCATATTTTTATGAGCATCGTACATATAATATGTGACATGGCATACATGGCACATTACTTTCACTCTGAAGTGCATGATGAACACCTTATCTATCTAGATACAACAAATGCTTAGTCGTTATAATAGTGAGTTGTCTCTCTAGAATGATCCATTCCCATTGGTATTAAAAATATATTAAGTTGTGCATATCTATAAAATAATATTTAAAATTTTATATGATCCATTTACATTGATATTAAAATATATTAAATTGTGTATATCTCTAAAATAATACCTTAAAATATATAAGGTTTAAGTTTTTTAAATGATTTTGTACGTCAAAAAAGTTGTTTTTTTTTAAAAATTAAGAAAAAAATACAGGATTAGGTAATCTTTTGAATTTATTACAAGGTTCTCAAACATCCAATCTGTCAAAATGATTAAAGACTATTAGAACATTTACAATACAAAACTAGCTGGTATCCATTCATCAACGTAAAATATGATGAAATAAACATTTAAAGTAAAATATGATGAAATAAACATTTATAATAATAAGCATTTTCATTAACAAGGTTCATTCACTGGAAACAAAACAAATAGAGACCAAGAGTATGATTGTATTACATAAAAGTCATAAATGTTATATTATGCACTTTTATACGTACATATGGTTGTCATTGAAAGATGAATGGATCGTGTTCTCACCATATCACTTAGTGTTTTTTCATAATAATATTGAAAGATGAATAGATAGTGTTCTCACTATCTCACTTTTTGTTTTT
>JASDQU011312560.1:8575-22790 GCA_032191745.1 Picea mariana
ATATATATATATATATATATATATATATATATATGTTACTTCATGGAAGGCTTGATCTATTGTAGTGAAATCTTATATATATATATATACTACTTCATGAAAGGCTTGATCTATTGTAGTGAAATCTTGGCATAGAGATTAATCTCTATGGTGTTAAGAGATAATCCCAAGTTTTTACTTAAAAACTAATGGATATATTTATTAGCATAGATGACTCAGCTGGATCACATAAGGTTCATTTCCTTTTGCCAAAATAAAAATACACAAGTTGTAAACATGGAGAGTGGTGATTGTAGTGATCTAACTAAGGCCAACTAACACATTGCATAGGAGAAATGCACTTAGGACAAAGGGTCATTGGTGGTGAAGGATGTAAAATGCTAAGGAGTCGATACAATAGTTGGCTAAAGACTTGGAGTAGTCATGGTCATGCAATCTTGTGCTATATACAAGTAGTTATATTTTGGTGTCGTCATTTTGATTAAGTAGAATGCAAATTGGTAATTTTGGATATGCACTTGATTATGGTTTTCTTGTCCTTTATATGGACATTCATCTATATTGTGTATCCTTCCTTGGGAGTGGTGGCTGGAAGCATTTTTTTTTATTTGTATATGTATTGATAATGATGTGCAACGTAGATGTAAATGATGTGCTTTAGTATAAAATTGGTTCAAGGATCAAAAAAATTATGGTGATGAATCTAGCCACCCACCTACAATAGTCCACTTCAGAAGATTTGGTAATTGAAATACACTAAAATTAGTGGAAAAAATATGTTTCTTAATCCGTGGATTGAGAAAGATTAGGGTGTTTCATTGCACTGCAAAATGTAGCATGTACCCCATACTGGCCAAATTCATTGATTTCATTCGTGCATAAGAAATTTGTGTTCATGTGAGTAATATTCCCTCTAAAGTTCACTAAAACATTTGGAACCTCATTTTTTAACCACCCACTGTGAGATATTTAAGCCAAGAATCATACATGACTTGGCCAATGTTGGGTCACGTGAACAGATGAGAGCCCATCATATGCCAGCATGCTCACTAAATGCAAGTTGGTATGCTTTTTATTTGGTTATATTTATCCGATCAAGAGATTTTTCATAATGAAAAGTATATTGTCGATGTGATAAAAAGTATTAAGAGAATGGAAGATGAGGCTTGTTCATAATGAAAAGTATATTGTCCATGTGATAAAGAGTATTAAGAGAATGGAAGATGGGGCTTGAAGTTTCAACTATTGAAAAATAGTTAAGTTGGATTGTTTAGTTGTCTTGAAAGAATATTATATTATTATACAAAGAGAGCATTTATATAAGGATAAATGATAAAAGAAAAGATAATTTCAAAGGCAACGAGGCATTGCATTAAATATTTTAATTTGTAATGGGTAACCACTTGAAGATGGTCAAAATTATAAAATGGTCCATGTTGAGTGCAAACATCATGTTATCATAATGTTGTATTCTTGCATTATTTTTCCTAGTCTCTTGAGAGGCTGTTGAGAAAACACATTGCAATAGTTTGCTTAAATATATGAGAAGTTGAAAGTCAAGAGTCATGAAAGGTTGAGAGATTATTAATATCAAGTCAAATTCAAGTGTTTATTGATGTAAAGAGTTAAAGACAATGTCAGGTTGAGAGTCTAGTTGAGTCAAGTAAATGTCAAAGTTAAAATTCAAGTCAAAATCCGAGTTCAAAGACCCTGGAGTGCCAATTAAGTTTTCCAAGCCAAGGTCATATATTATTTTGTTGGAACTTGATATAATTCCAATGAACAACATTTATGTAGGTACAGAAAAAAGAAGATGGATGAAGAAGATGAAAAATCTATATGAAATGTTGATGATATAATAGAATTAGAGAAAAAAAGGTAAAATAAAGACCATATAAGATGCATATGCGAGAGGAACAAATAAGAAACATGACACTTTCTTGGGTATGAGAAAAAGAAGCATAATTTGACAGAGTTGATGTAGAAAAAGTAAGATAGAAGATGAAATCTTGGCAAGTGAGGAAAGAATATAGACACCTGGGCACAAACAAAAAAAACAAGAGGGAAGAGACAAGAGACACAGACAAGGAATAAAGTTTGAAATAGAAAAATGAAAGAAGAATGAAGCAACGAAGCAAACTAACAATATGCAATGAAAATAATACCATGTGTAAATAATTGAAGTCCCTAATAAGTTTGTTGATACTCCTTGATAATGTTGTTTTCAAAGATGGAAAAGAAAATGGTCATGGCCCTATGTTCAAAATGGCTATATTAGCCTCAAATGAAAATATATTTGAAATTGTATGTACTTGAGTCAATTGATGATGTAAGCCCTAATGAGGCATGTATACCCCCACAATTATGGTGTGTTTATGGTTCATGGTAAACCAAAAAACTACTTGGCATGACAAAGGAAGGTTTTTGGTCAACCAAAAAAACTTGACGTAATGTATGCTTCCTGGTAAGTCGAAACCACTTTAGAGTTGTAATGGTTGAGGGTCATCCACAACAATCCATAAGATCTAATGGTTGAGGGTAATCCATAAAAACTCAATATGTGGTTACAGGTAGTCCAAAGAAAACCTAGGAAGTGGTTACAGGTAAACCAAAGAAAACCTAGGATAATGATTCATGATTATGTATGGGGAGTGAAAATATTGTGATTTGGAGAATTTTTGCTAAACCATGCATGATAAAAAGTTTCCTAGAGAATTGGTGGATACAGTGGCTGACAACCCATATAATTCAATGGATGGTAACTTTTTTTTATGAACTTCAAAAAACATGATGTTTATCATAGGTAGAAGATGAACATTGAATTTTTTTGAAGGTGAAGAATAAATGAGACCAATGATGAAGATTGTATAAGATAGAAGATGAAGACAAAGGGCATAGATGAAGATGATTGAAGGAAAATACCATAGAATAAGATGAATATTGGACTAGTTCAAAGGACCGATGAAAGAGAGAGGCTGATTGAATCACAAGTGTTAGTTAAGGGGGATCATGAAGGATTAAGTTGCACTTGTTATAAATGATAAATACATTCTAATATGTTAATGATGTAGACTTGACATAAAAGTATACATATGAATCAAAGATGAGAACATGGAGAGAAATTAGGTACGGGGATCTCATAGAATTAGTTTAGATATTTAAAGAGATAAATATGGATATGGTTGAACTAAATATATACTTATGAACTAGTTATTATGGTCACCTAAAGTTATATAAAGGTACCTATGGTCACCTAAAGTTATATAAAGGTACCTATAAAGTTATTATTGGGAACTTTATTTATTGCAAAGTATATGTTCTCAACTAACTAACTTGCAAACAAATTTTAAGACAGAAATTAAATCATGTTGTTGGGTACAAGTCAAATAGCTGCTTCAACAACTTTGTCTTGAAATTTCATTGCTCCATAGAAAATGTATGAATTTTCCCCACCTAGATGCCTTGCATAGCTTCATGGTTTGTGGCTTCATCTCCCATCATCACCAACATTTTGTATCCACATTCCTTCTTTATATGAGCAACAACAACAACAACTTTCCATCCACTTCGTAAAGTAGGTTCTTCAAGGTCAAATCTTAGAAATTTTCCTATACTATCAACTTGTAATTGATTTGCGACTAGTTTTTTTATGGTGTACCTAAAATATTTTCCATAGGTGGGATGTGGTAGAAATTACAGACTACATGAACATTCAATCACATTGCTTAGAGGGAAGGGTATATTTACTCTTTCTGTAGCAACTTATGCCATTCTTCCCACTATCTAGATTTAGGAATGGAAATTTGCTAAGATTCTTGGTCTCATGGATCATTGAAGCCAAGTTTTGGGAAGGTTACATTTCAAATCCTTGAATTAATCATGAAAGAATCAAAGAGGATGATGATGACATAGTCTAGTCAAAGAATAAGAATGGGAGTTTATATTCTCCAAAACTGGGATATAATACATCATGTGAAGGTATGATGGATCCGTCGGATACCCATTGGATCATTATTCAAGGATGGTTTTGGAAGAGGTACAAACATACATGCATAATTTTTTTCCATAAAATTGTCTCTTAGACTGGAAACATAAAAAGGGCCTCAGAAGGTATAGGTATTTGGGGATTCTCAAGTTGTAATTAATCATGAGATCCTTACTATTCAATCTATTTTTTTCCAGTATTTCATATTATCACATCTACAAAAAAAGGAACTCTGAGGAAAATTAATATTTGTGTGAAGGGTAAATTAACATTGCAAGGAATTTGAGGCAAATTCGATCCTTTCTTTAACCTAAAGAGCTTTGGCTTTCCCACATATGGATACAACATGTAATTACTTAAATTGATAGAAGAATAACTCACAGAAGAACAGGGTTTTGAATTTGGCACACTAACTAATGATAAAATAATTCCTTGAAAACTATGGAAAGCATATTTTGGAAAAAACATTGATTGAACATCAATTAAGCTCTTGAACAAGCATTAAAAACCTTTTGAATATGGAAGCACTAAGCTTCTATGACATAGATAAATGGATGAATATGGCATAATTTATGTTCAAAGATAGAGAGAAATGGGTGAATATGGAAGAATTTATGAAATGGGTGAATATGGTTGCATTGATATTTTGTGACAGAGAAATGCAAATGGAAGTGGGAGAAAAGGGGTTATTCTGTTTTTTTTGTTATTTAATTCTTTAATACAATTTTTTTTAGTTTTTTTTATTGATTTTTCCACATATAAATAAAATATGATCATCACGGTAATGGTGTTTATCTTATAATATGAGACGAAGGTGACTTACATTGATAGGAGTAATATTGACCAATACAATTAAGATTGACAACAATAAAATAAGATTGGTTGGAACCTTGTAGCTCCAACTTGGATTTTTATATGGTAACATTATTTTCCATACTAGAGATGAATATGTCCCAATAGAGATGAAAGGGGTTAAAGTATTCATAACATTGCATTTTACCTATGTCATATTGTCATAGAATTACCATCAACTAAATGGTGTGAAAATATGTACTACCCATTTCATAGAATTGTTTATGATCTATTTAATTAGATTAAATGAAGAGGATGATCTATGAATAGTTTCATCTATAAATGAGTTTGAGTCATGTTTAGTCTCAAAACAAATTAGCAATGTGGAATTGTCTACCCTAAAAATTGAGTAAGATGAATGAATACATTAAGCCCAAAAAAAACCAGTTGAAAAACCAACCAAAACCCTAACTATATCTTAGAATCCAATTATACAAAGTTCAGGGTTTAGTACAAACAATGTAAATGGAAAATGTTAGGTGAATAAAATTCAAATAGTTAGGGGGGAGTTTTATTACAAGTATTCATGACAAGGTGAAAATAAAGCTCTAATACAAGGCCAAAATCCTACTTCCTTTTTGTTGGCCACTGACAAGAGTTTCAGTTCTCTCCAATTTCAAAACACATGAGTAAGGTGGAATTGTCTACCCTAAATATTGAACAAGATGATTGAATTACAATGAATTTTATGTTACAATTATATAATCTCCAATAAGTGAAACCCTAAAATGACATGAAGTAATATAATTAAATGAAAAATTACCATATGTATATTTGAGAGGGAAAATGGGTAGTGAGATATCCATACCTAATTTAAAATCCATTTTTCAAAAGCATCAACAACTTCTAAACCACAACTCAAACTCCAAATCACAGTGCCAAGTACCAATGCTAATTATTTCAATGAATGCCATGAATTTTATCTTGTAATTATTCAATCTCTAGCAAGTGAAACCCTAGAATGATAGGAAGTAATGGAATTACATTCCTCTTTATAATACATAAATACCTCTCTATAATAATAGAAGAAAAGGTCATTGCTAGCCCCATTATTATTAGTGGAAATTCAATATCATAATTTTTACCTAAAGTCTCACCCATAATTCATAAATATTCATACGTTATCCTAAACTTCAGTGGAGTAAATTGTTACT
This sequence comes from Picea mariana, assembly GCA_032191745.1. NCBI lineage: Eukaryota > Viridiplantae > Streptophyta > Pinopsida > Pinales > Pinaceae > Picea > Picea mariana. The sequence goes on from JASDQU011312560.1 coordinate 14,567, forward strand.
CAATATACTTATATTGATTATATTACCTCTTAGAAGATTAATATGGTAATTATTGGTTCTAATTAAGGAAGGAAGAGGATATCACAAAGACTACATTTTGAATTTGGTTTGGGAAATATGATGTCCTTGTCATTAATTTTGGGTTGACTCATGCATCAACTATGTCCACGATCTTGATGAATAATGTTTTCAAAATTTACCTTCATAATGATCTGATATTTTCCGTGAGATATTCCTCTACAAAAATTCTATGATGAGGATCTTTTACTGACGATTAATTGCATGTGAATATGAGTAAATAATTTCTAAGCATTGCATATGAACATGAGAAAAATTGTCATAATTATGCGCATATGTGTAATTAAATCTCTACTTAATCAAGTGAGAACAAAACCAAAACTACACATATAATTTGAAACCCATGTGTTAACGAAGTTCATCATATTCTGGCTACATCTATGGATCCTCTTGGAATATAAATTTCTTTATAATCCTTCTTATAAAAGGGCTAGGACCTTCTCACAAATGTGTTACTTGCTCCATACAAAGCTACCTTCTCCTTAACAAAGGATTGAAGAAGACACTCACATAAGCGACCTTAATCTAGGCACAAGAAGAAATAAATTCCTCATAATGCAAATCTCTCTCAATCCCTATCAATCTCTCTCCAAGATCCCTAGAAGGGGCCTCTAAGGGTCCTCCTCCAGAGCTTACATAAGGAGTTTATATAGTTTCCTTAGCTCCATAATTGAAGGAGACAAGATCCACAAATTTAGGATATAATAACAACTCAAAGGAAAAATATGATAAAACATCTCAACCAACCTATGAGACCCTTAACTTCCCCTTGAGACTAGGAAACCACTTGTGATAAAATGAGAAATAATCCCTAGCCAACCTATGAGACTCTCATCCTATTCTTGAGAATAGAAAAACTAGTTGTGAGGTGGATTCTTACACAACACTAATTTCCCCTTAAAACTAGGAAACTAATTTGTGAGGTGGATTCTCACACATTTAATTTCCCCTTTTTACAAATTAAATGAAAAATACATGAGTAATTCTACTCACTCCAAGTATTAATCATTTTTACAATTTGAATGAATAATGCATGAGCTTCTCACACTCATTTAAAGTATTAATCATTTTTTTAAGCATTAATCATTCCTTTTAAACTTTTTCACCTATCATCAATCAACATTTTAACGATCTTCTTCATGGTGTGCAAAGTATTGAATCCTTGTGTGGAGATCCTCGTGGATCATACCTCCCCACAAAAATCACTTTCGGTCCTCAAAAATTATAGAGATAAACTGTAACTTGAATCTCCACAACCAACATCTAGGAAGAGTCTTACACTCCACGAAGCACTTCCTCACAAATCGATCTACATAACAAATTTCTTTGACAATACACACCCTTCTTCTCCTTCACCTTTTTACTTCAGAATGAGGATGTCAATGCCAACACTTGCATCAATACAAATCTGTAGTTGATTCCTTGATCTACATAACAAATGTCTCTGACAAGCCACACCCTTCTTTTCCTTCACCTTTGTACTTCAGAATGAGGATGTCGATGCCAACATTTGGATCAATAAAAATTTGTAGCTAATTCCTTGAACTGCATAACAAATGTATCTGATAGGCCACACCCTTGTTTTCGTTCACCTTTGTACTTCAGAATGAGGATGTCGATGCCAACACTTGCAACAATGCAAATATGTAGCTGATTATTTGATCTACATAAAAAATGTCTCTGAAAGGATGCATCCTTCTTTTCCTTCACCTTTGTACTTTAGAATGAGGATTTTGACTCCAACACTTTCATCAATGCAAATTTGTAGCTGACAATACATGGATCAAAACTTTTGCAAAAATTTCAAAGCAAGACCATACTTGCCAATCGTTTATAAAACACTCATGGACAAGTTTAAAATGATTGTCAAGACATGCCATAGGAAAAATAATGCCTCTCACTCAACAGTGGCTACAAGACCCATTACAATGTTTCCAAAAATGATTAACAAAGTTTAGGCTGAGAACAAAATGCCTCTCACTCTCATCATCACTTAAGAGTGGCTAGAAAATACTTCACAATCGTTCAACATTAATTTTTCAAGGCACCATGCCATCAAGGTTCATTAATGGTAGACACCATGGTCTCAAACAATATGCACCATATGAAATTTCCATCTCTCTTGTTTTTCCATGATCCACTTTAATAGCCATGCAAAAATTCCGTACAAATTTAAGCTCTCGTTTCGCTGCTGCAACATAAAAAACCACCAACATCTGCAAGTACATTTTATCCTCTTACAATTCTCAAAAATAGGAAAACACACAATTAAATGAAAATCACAATGGTTCATGCACAACAAAACTCAATTTGTGGCTTAAAACTCAACATACACAAAACTAGTAGGTCCATCTCATCATTCTGCAACTTTTGACTGTAAACATGGCTATATTCGGAAGAGTGTAACTCTGCCTTGTAAAGCGTGCAAAATAATCATGGGCTCAGGCCACAAGCTATCAGATCACAACAAGCTCTATACCATCAGATCCTACTCAAAAAATCATGACTTTTGACTGTAAACTCGACCATACTTCGCAACAGGCCTCCTGGCCTCTAACTACGTACACACAACATTGTACAACTGCATTAAATGCGCTAATAGACCTAGAAAATTGCACCCGTCCTTCCCTTAAGATGGAATAACTTTGTGTTTAAATAATTGTTGTCGGTGGAGGTTACAGAGTGCCAAAGTTGGCATGCTGGTTAAGTCGTTGCCAAATTTTAGGGGAGGTCCGAGGGTCGAACCCCGCAAACCTCCATATATGGTGTGGTATGGTTATACGGTTAAACCGTAATTAAATTTAAACCATGTTTTTAGCAAACTTAAAATGAAATTTAATCCGAGATTAACACCAAACCTTATTTTAATCCGTCGTTAAAATGATAAGCCAAGATTAACACTTAATTACGACAATTATCCCTTAATCCAATTTTAAACTGGATTTTTTGACGTTCGACAGTTTCTTCTTGTCATTGGTGCCACGTGGTGCCAACTAATTAGGCGACATGGTATCCCTTCATTGGCTAGTCAAACACATAGTCAACTGCCACTTCACCTACGCAGTCAACATACGACGCCACACCATTCGTCTAATCAACAACCCAGTTAGTGCCACATCAACCGACACGTCAGCACCATATTTCCATGTAATTATCCCAATGAACAGTCCAATCAATGCCACATCATTGGTTTTAATTCCTAGTCAGCTGACACCTCAATGCCACGTAAGTTGTTGTACTACCAGGTCATCCGTACGGATGACATGTGGCAAAATTTTTACTATTCCATTTGGACCCCTGAAAAGGCCAAATCCACCTAACACAAGGCATTCTATGGGGTTTCCACATCAACATGCTAACATCATGGTGTATAGACTACACAATCAACTTCCAAACTGCCACGTGGTCTCCGTACAACTGCCACATGGCACCTTTTTACTGGTCCACTTGGATCCCCGAAAGTAGAAAAAATGCATGACACATGGCAACTTGTGGTGATACCATGTTAACATGCTGATTTCATGCTGACGTCAACACTATACAAAAAACATAGTTAGCTTCGTCGAATTTGCCTATTTGCCGAAAATTTCATATGGTCATAAATTTTTCATATGGAGTTGGATTGAGGCTGTTTTCACATCGCTGGAAAGTTCTCGACGAGCTCTTCGACTTGGTGTTTTTTCGTTGAATTCTAGGCATTTTCATTTTTGAGGTCTTCTGGAGCCCCATGCATCAACTACTCAAATAGGCTACCCATATCTTACCCAACCAGGCTAATGGGCTCTCTTTCTTTAGCTGGTGACTGTTGACGCTTAAAATCACAATGATAATACTGCTCGCAAATGATTGCCAAGCTCTATTATTTATTTATATTAATAATAAACTAGTAGGTGGGACCCCCTTGTAGGCTTGTGGCGCTATGGTGGATATGCTGCACTTATATTTTGTTGCTATTGTGATGATACCAACACAGTCTTCTACAGTTCGATGTTTCAAATTATGGTTTAAAATTTTATGATGACATAAGTTGGTGGTTGATTATTGCATGGCACTGGATGGTTTTGATGTCCATTCACAAATTATATTAAGGATTCCCTATGGATAAAAGGATCATTATCAGTTTTGTTTTGACATTGCAATTAAACATGGCTTAATTGTTTTACTTATGATCTTGATAAGGGATGATATGGGATATTTTTCGAATTAAAAGACTATACACAAGCCCTAATGTTATGTGTAATTGTAACAAAAGGAGGGTGCATAAACCCTTGCTGCTAGACTTATGCGCTTTGATATATGTTGATGCATATGGGGTAACTGTATGGCACATTATTATTTCTTTAAAAGAGTTTACCAAAGGTGGTGCACTATGCAAAAATGGATATGACAATGGTTTTGTGGTTGATTAAATGCTTAGAGTTATGGTGGGTTGGCTGGATTGTACGTTGAATTGAATGAGGTTGGGGAAGGAAGTGATGTGCATTTACTGCCCATCACTCAAAAAACCCTCGAGGCCCATCACCCTAGCCATACTTGCATTTTATTTTTTGGCTCTGATGGTTGTTGATGCTCCGCGTTTTTTGGTTGTGAAGGAGGATACAGTCTAACTCTCTCCCTCGAGCAAGATTTTCCAGGAACGGTTCCTTATTCTTTCATCGATGATGGTTACTCTACATTATGAATCGATTTTTGGCTCATAATTGCTTGAGGTCTGTATTTTTCTTAAGATTTTTGGATTGTGTATTAGTGTTGTGCTTATGGTTTCTTCCGGTGAATATTCTAATGGTCGACATTTTGGAAAATAGGAATGGATATAATTTGCTGTGTGTAATCTGTGCATGGGTTTATTGGATAAATAGAAAGAGAGGCATGCTCTGTCGGCTTGAGTTTTTGGGTCTTGTTCTCTGCGGAAATTTATGGTTTTTGATTTGGCAAGCTTTGAAATTTGTGCATAAGTATTACAACCAACCGTTGTGTTAAGTTTTACCACTCCATTTTCATTTATGTGTTGGGTTTTTAGATCCTCTGGGTTGCAATGTGAATTTTTTAAAGTTCTTGCCTTGTCTTGGACAAGTCCTGAGTTGTTAGTTATCATGGCATTTCCCTCATTATCGTTGTTGCATGGAAAACATTTCATAGTCGGGTTTAACTTCACCCAAAACTTTAATGGAAGMTTTACATATTCTTTTGGTTGGCCACTGGTTGTGATTGGGTATTCATTTTAYAKTTCTTTTAAGAGTTCGCTTCTTCTCRTTCTCTGTTGAAGGTCTYTGAATGTCATTTAATAACCCTCATTGTCAAGAGGATTGTTACATGCTACTTCTTTGTGGTAATTTTTTAAAGGCACGAGCTGTCTGTGTTTTCTGAGGATTTATTCCTTTGATTGACTGTTATTACTCTCTGTTCACTGTCTTTAAACCCTAATTACGATCTTGATATTGTATCAATCCAGTCGAGGGTAAAAGAGCACTATGTGTGTTTCTTTGAATGGGCACAAGTTGGTTTTGTTTCTTGATTAGGCAGTTTTAAAAAGAAGTCTGTACATGCGAAATTATGAGAAGTTTGGGCTCAGAGTTGTATGTTAATTGTTGAATGTTGTTCGAATAAATCCCTATGTTGATTATATTTTTAAAAGAGACACCTGTGTGTGAAAGGATTGGGGCCCGATTCTGAGTTTTAACACCTAGTTGATTATGGAAAATAGTTTGTAAATAATGGGCAAGTCATGGTTAATATTGTGCATATTCTTATCAGTTTTAAGGAATAAGAATTGGATATAGATGGTTGGGATCACTGTGCATATTCTATTGGTTTTTAAAAGAAGGGAAAATAGATTTAGCATTGGAATATGAATGGTTGTGGCTCAAAGGGTTATTATGTTTATCATATAAATGGCAATGTTGTTATTATGAATTCTATATAAATATTATATAGATGCAAATGCTGCTATGATTGATATGTCTGGGCATATGAATTATTTTTTTTGGAAGCCAACAAGCAATTTCTAAAAGAAGTGACAATTTAAATGGTGGTTTTGAAAAGTGAATGCTGATTGAATTATGGAGGTCTGAATAGAGTTATGTTTAATTGTTTGATTTGATTTATTTTTATATCAACAATATCCATATTACATCCCTATCATGCTACCACTTTTTCTCTCATTATATCCCCCTCATAATCCCAATTTAATTTTTGGAATCCTTGTTCTGTAAAATAAATTTAAAAAACTCTGTATAACAGTGACAAAATATATGACACAACAATGGTTGGAAACTGATATTTTTCGTATTTTATTACAGAGTTAAATTATTTAATGAATTGCTAATAAACATTCGTGTGTTTATTCCCTCTCATTATACCACCTTTCACTCATTACACTCCCTTCATATGTCCCATGAACCCTGTCAACCCCTGCTCACTTGGAAATTATTAAATAATTTTTTATGGATGGATTTGCATGCATCTCGTGTCAATTTCTGAGCCAATTATTGTTTTGTTCAAGAAGAATGTCATGTATGGTATATTAAGGGATTATTTACTAACAAATTGCTTCTACACGATGAGTTTCTTCAGTAGGGGAATTATGGTATAAATAAGGATTCTCCATTCATTTTGACGTTGATCCCCAGGAATTGAACTAGTTGTTCCAAGCTGGGTTCTTTAATTGGATTGGGCAAGGAATAGTACAATCTCGACCAGAGAGACCTCCCTTCCATCCTCAAAACATCCCTGGTATTCCTGTGCCTCCTCATGTGTCCATGCAACCAGACATCCCTGCGAATGATGGATGGCAAGAGATTGTCAATCCGACTGTCACTCACCATTGTGGCTGGCCCAATTTGTTATTACCTTCTCCACCACCTATAAATCCTAATGTTCAAATTTCCCTTGTGCATTCACCTGTTCAATCCTTTCATGCTAGTAAAAGGCTTAAAACTGATGTCCCCCATGTGTAAGATAAAGGAAAATCTCCTGCCTCCCCTTCCCCACCTTCAAATGACTCTTCAAAATTTGTATCCTCCCACATGCTAATGAAGGATGATTGTTCGCATGTAATTAGTGAAAGATAACCTCAAGGTTCAAATCAACCTCGGGCTACTTCCGAAAAATCAAAAGGGGACAACAGTGATAAAATAAAGATTGCCTCTTAGGGTGGCAAGTATGGATTTTAATTTATGTGTTTTTATGATTGAGTTGTTGAAGACAGTGGTTTGCAGAAAGTTTTGGACAACAAGCTATTTTTTTTGGGATGATGTGGATGATGTGGATATTTACATATTTTTGGATATGATTTGTTATTCTGATATTTAAATATTGAAATTTTGAAGGTATTTAAGGTAGCTACAAGGTGGCATGTGTTTAAATGATTATCCAATTGTGTTTTTTTTTATAATTTGAAAAGAATAAAATAAGGGAGTCACAAGGGGTCCCACCTACCTAGTTATTATTAATAAAGACCCTTAATTATTATTATTATTTCTCCTAAACTAAATTAGTTAAGTCAAACTAACTTAACTAAAGAAAGTAGTTGAACTACTTCAACTTATTTGGAAGGAATAAAATCTAAATGAGAAGAAGAAACAAAGGGAGAATAGAAGGAGAAAGCAAGACTAAGGTTTTCTCTTTAGATTTCATGAGATAGTTTCATTTTTCATTCATTATTGAGTTTATTCAAAGCCTAATTCTCTTTTTTACAGCAGGGTCCTATTGTAGACAACAAGGTTCAAAACTAAACCAAATCATTCAGATGCTTGTTCTACAGGTGTTGATCCATCCTAGATAGTCTGTGTATACTTGTTTGTTTATTGATTGAGTTTCATAGCTGATAAAGGATATTTTGTAGAGTCAAATTGGCAACAATCTTTGGCAAGATGTTCCAGATTATTAATTTTAGTTTTTACTTTTTGTCAGATTCCTTTTGTATGGTGTTCATCTGTGATCTCTAAATTAGACTTTGGTCCATGCCCTCATAGGGGTTTTGTAAAGAGATAAATAGTTTTGATATCTCGGAATGAAATAAACTATATTGCTATTCTGTCTCATTTGTGTGTATTGTGACTTGGTTACTTTTGCTTTTGATCTCGATATTTACTTTTGTAATCTGTATATTTTTAAGAAACTTATATAAAGATTTTATGTTTTTGCA
>JASDQU011312563.1:10093-24882 GCA_032191745.1 Picea mariana
AGAAAGTACCGAATCAGCTGAAGGAAATTCTTTACCTTTATGCTTTTCTTCGTTTAAATTGTTGAAATAAAATTTAAGGATCATCACTGAGGTAGAGGAATGTGTGCTAATGCAAAATCACATTGATTCATGGGAAACAATTGACAAGAAATTGCAACAATCTTCTCAAGTGTTTAATGACCCTGTTTCTTGTTATATGGAAGGTTTTATTAGTTCAAAATTACAGCCATTGTTCGAAGATGAATCTGAAAATGAGTATGTTCAGAAATCCAAAGAAATTGAAAAATGTGCATATGACAGTAGTGAAGAAAACGAAGAGGGTTTTAAATCAGGTGAAAGAACCTTGCCATTGTGTTTTGCTTCTTTCGAATTGCTGAAGCAAAATTTTATAATGTTTCAAATCAGAAATCCTACAAGCATGATGTTGAATATGAAGAAAGAAGTGGACTTGCAAATGAGAACTGTCTTCCATTATGTTTTTCTTACTTTGAATTGTTGAAAGTAAATCATGAGATAACAGAGGAAGAAATGAAGTTTGATTTCATTCACAGTGACATTGTTTTACATGAGAAAGTTGTTATCAATGAAGAGGACCAACAACCTTCTCATACTTTTAATGAACCTGTTGTTGATTACATGGAAAGTTGTTTCAGTTCAGATTTGCATCCTGTGATCAACTACCAGCTTGGAAATAAATATGATGGTAAATCAACATCAATTTTAGATATGGATTGCTTGCCACTAGGGGTTTCATTTCAACCAACACTGTCTTCTGATTCAAAAGATTTTTATTTCCAATAGTCTCAACATATTTTTTAGCCTTTTGTGGTAATCAACAGGTTGAATTACATGAAAACAAGGATGCAGTGGAAGCGGTGAAACATGATTGTTGTTTTATGCATGTTTTGGAGGTTCCATTTTCAGTTTTGTTGGAGGCGGTAAACAACACTAATATTTTTGATTTTTTGAGATTGGAATTTATAGATAAATTTTTGAATGAATTAATAGTAAACAAGCTTTGGGGCAAGCATGTGCAAAGAAAGAAAAAAGTGGATAATGTTCTTGCATGGTTGCATTGACATTATGATTTCACTTGATTGGAATTTCATTTCAACAGTTAGGGTAGGTAGGTGCGAATAAGCTCGGTACTACGAGCATTTCTTTTAGCAATATGTAGTTTTCATTTTCAGCTTAGTTTCAGATTTCAGTTTGGAGCATATATAGTTTTGGGTTTTCAGCGGATGAAGGTTACAAGTTACAGTTGGAAAGTTGAGTTTGGGGAGAATCCCAATGGATTCACACTTGGTCTACTGTTCTTTGCTACCTCACAAGGAGTATAACATCCCTGTTGGATCCAACTGTTAGCACCATGATTTTCATGGCTAAGGTTAGAGGTTGTTTGTCAACAATTTGCAAAGTCATGCCTGTTAGCACCCATGTTGTTTTTATGCCTGGCATCATCTAACATCTCCAAGGGCCAGTTTCAAAGGGAAGCTTATCATTTGTTTATTCCCATTTCAATTTGCAACTGCGCACTACAAAATTCACTGTGCACTGCAAAATTCACTGCACATCACGCAGAGGATGTTGTTACACAGAGAATGTCATCACACAGAGGATGTTGTCGCACAGAGGATGTTGTTGTGCAAAGAAGGTTGTCACACATAGGATGTTGTCGCATAATGGATTTCTTCGCGCAATGGGCTAGCACGCATAGGATGTTGTCACGCAGTGGATTTCTCCGTGCAATGGGCTGTCGCGCATAGGATGCTATTGCACACTGGATTTTCCTGCGCACAGGCTACAGGTCGAACTACACAAATTACTGGTTTAGTGGTCAACTTCAAGATCAATTTATGACCAACTGGAGATGAATTTTTAAAATCCCCGAGAGGTTTTTCTTGAGGACAAAACAAATAATAAAAAATTATCTCAGATTTGTAAAATGTGTCACGGATTGGGATATTAGAAGGAATATTTGATCCCTATTTTTCAGTTTTCGTGATTTCCTATCCGAGACATGTTTTTGAGACAAGTATTCTAGCCATCTGGAGATGAATTTAAAGAAACAAAGAGAGGTTTTTCTTTATATCGATCTTAGATACAAAAAATCTCTCAGTTTATAAAAATAGTTTGTTATCAGTGAGATACGATGTCATATTTAACACCTATTTTACCAGTTTGCTGCGCATTCTGCTGCGTTTTTTATATAGGTTATTGTTGCGTAGAAAACTTACTGTGCAGGGATGACAGAGTGTCCAATGGTGAATATGATGTATCATCACAACCATATGGTTGAATATGGATCATGATCAATCTCTGTAAAGAATATTTTGGTTATGATTATGATTTGGCAAAGTCGGGTTTTCTATTTTTAGTGAATTCGTTGAAGTTATTGTTCTCTTTCAAAGAAAACAAATCCATGATTCTAGGAGAGAGTAGCTTGACCCTAACAACCAAGGGTGAAATTAGATTTCTGTATATGGGGATCATTTTTATGTAAACATGGTTGGTTGGAAATTTGGAGAAACAAATGCTATTGTATGTAGTCTGAGTTTTGACTGAAATTTAATGCAAAGGTCTTGTGATTTGATGAAAAGATTCTAGTTGTGATAGTTGGATGTATTGTGTTTCTTTATCTGCGTATGTGTTTCCTGTTATCTCTTATTTCATATCTCATATCATCTATTTCAGAACGAATTTTTGAACCTGTGGATTCGTTGTACTACGACCCTTGTTCGCGCCACTTAGACAAAATGTTTTCCTCTCAAGCTAACTCTGAATTCGTCCACAACATCGATCTTGAGTTTCTTCCTGTATTTTTATCCCGCCACACTTTACGATTTACACTGAAGGTTGTTGCTCGCGTATCCTTTTCCTCTCGAATCCAGTCACTGAGTCATTTATTCCATCTCTTCCTTAGATCGACTCCATAGCCTGAGTTTTACTTTTCTGCGCCAATATAACCAATTTTTTTATTATCATCGGTGTTAAATCTAGCCATTTTTTTCAAAGACATATCCTGCGTGGAGACCGTGCCATTTCTGGGAGAGCCCTCTCTAGATCTGAAATGCTAGTTTCGGGTCTCAAAGTTGGTTAAAAAAGTTACCTTCGTCATTTGTTTATCAACCAAATAGATTTACAGACTGCTAACATTTTCCATGCTGTTAGAAGAAATCCAACAACACAGAACAAATGTGTGGCACATACCTATGGAGGTAGCGCAAGAGACAGAGGGGATAACCAAATTCAAGGCATCATGACATCATATATAGATCCAAGCTACAGGGGATTCCAAAAAGGCGTGGATAACGATGCATTATTGCATCACAAGGGAGGAAGTGGATTGGATTATCAAAGAATGGTCTGCACAGTGGCAATTACTAGTAGTAAAACCAGCCACGAGAACATGCATGACGCAGTCCTCTAATCCCAAGGAAACAACCGAAGCAGGATCATCATCCCGAACATGTATCTCAACTGATAATACTAGAAAAACCACAACACGAGCCCAACCAAGTGGAAGAAGTGAAATACTGAAAAGGCCGAGGAGAATGCCCACATCAACAAGAACATGAAGACAACCACAAACTAGGGAAAAGGAGATGGTACAAGATACAAAAGAAAAAATCCAAGGAACAATAAGAGAGGCACAACCCTTAAAGATGGAAAGGAAGCCCTCACAAGGAAAAGATGCACGTAAGAAGAGGAAGTATGAGACAGAGGGCTGAGACATCACCCTAACATGGGATGATGCAGAGCTCATCATGGAAAAGGTCTAAGACAAGAGTGAAGAAGTGGTCATAACTATAGAGGCGCAGAGGGAATAAATTATGGCTAAGCTCCTAGAGGTTCATGAAAACATCCAAAAACTATGGAGCCAGGTAGAATCACAGGCCACTGCACAGCCACAAGACAAGACACATAGGTCACCTGCATAGAAATAAGTCGAAGAGACCATCCAATTCATTGTCTAGGGTAGGTAGACATTCATGATAATGCATCAAATGATCAGGTTTGATCAGGAGATGGCACAAAAAACTGTAGAATAGGTGGAACAAGTGGAGATGGCGATGGCACAAATCCCCAAAAAGGACTTATATGGGTTATAGGCCAGTGTCATGCAAGAAGTGTAGTCTAGGGCTTGGGTGGATTCTAGGAATATAGAGGTGGGTAGAGGGGTCCCAGAGATGCTCCAGATAACCTACAACCAGTTAAATGCAAAGAAGGATGAAGAGAAAGAATGTGTAGATAGATTGGATCATGGATTGACAATGGCATACAACCAAATCCTAAACAGTGCACAAGTATTAGAGATACGTGTAGAGGAGAAGATTAAACTCATCACATAGACACTCAATCGGTATAGGCAGGATATTGAGGAATTAAAAGAGAATCTCAACCCCACGACTCCTCCATAGGTGAGAGAACAAAGGAAACAAAAAGCCGCATTTCAAATAGGCGATATGGAGAGACAAGTTAGCACAATAGGAGAATGGTTCAACTGAGTAGTGCAACTCTAGACATCGCTAGAGGAGGAAGAGCAGGTCCAACAGTGGGACTAGGAAGAATAAAGAGTAAGCACAACTATCCACGACCTCAAGAAGAGACATAAGACAATGAGTATAATAGAATCCCTGAAAGGTACTGAATATATGAAGAAGATGTAGTCCGAGTTGAAAGCAGCACAGATGCAAAAACATGAGAGACAAGCATAAGTGGAAGCACTCCAGGAACATGCAACACAAATGATCATGTAGTTGGAGGAGGAAAATAGAAGCATGACACAAACACAGACAAAGTGCACAACATTAACCTAGGATGATATCACAATGCAAGAATTATAAGAGCTTGCAAGAAAAGCTGCATAGGTCTAGGCAAGAGGTAGGGAACTTGCAGACAAGTTCCATAGCCTAGAAGAGGCTATTCAGGGAACATGCACTGCCTAGGTGGCTCAGGACGAGCCACATGTTAGTGTTGGTGGCCTTTTGGGCGTAGGCCTATTTTGAGGAAATACCTATTTTTGGAGGAAAAAACCCAATTTTGGAGAAGAACAACTGGCAGGAAAAGCAACACGTGCGAGGGAAATATGCATGCAAAGGAGGAAAGCATGCAAGGAGTGCAAGTAGGAAAACCTAACCATGTTAGGGTTAGGGTTTTGGTAAGTTATTGTAACAACCAAGAAGATTGTAAATTAGTATAAATAAGAACCTAGGAGGTCTTGGTCGGGGTTGGAAGTGGTTGTTCGGGTTTTGAGCTATTGTGATACATTTTTGTAATATGTTGAGCTATAGAAGAGTAAGATAGCTAGATATTTAGGGTTAGATCATAGGATGATGATCCCGGTGTGATCAATTCTGCCTCATAGAGGTTGTGGAACCTTTTCTCATGATTGCATGATCAGAATTGTAGTGCACGTAACTCCATATATTGAAAAAATCTAAATAAAATAGCCTAAGAAGCCAGATCTTTGTGTACGTAGACTAGGAGGGGGTGAACCATGGTATATCATGTGTTATGTGTGTTGTTTACTACATATTTACCTTCTATTAGTAGTTATATTATGAATGGATGAATGAGTAATTCTTTTATATCTATTAGAATGCATGCATAGGCTTAACATGCGAATGAATCTTAAGACTAATAAAAAGAATAACCAGATCATGGCTTGAATAAGATCCAGTATAATCCTAGAATCCCCACTTTTTCCTAGAATGCAAGTACCTGAGAATTGCATTCACCCATAGAACTATCTCGGGTGAGACTGCGTAGTACATTCTATGTGATGCATTTCCTTCTAGTTTACCAGGAGGGCCGATAGTTTTAGAGGGTTTTGTTGGACACCTGTTCAGATATGAACCTGGGTCAGTCCAAGAAGTAGAAATAAAGAGTAATAACCAACAAAATAAAAAAGGGAAATAGGGGTAGGTATAGAAGAGGGAAAAAAATGGAAAAAATAAGTTGGGAAAAGAGAAAGGGAAAGGAATTTTCGGAAGCAGGAATCGATCTCAACAACTGGCTCCAACTGTGGGATGATAACCCCCCGTGGGTTGTCAAGAATCTATAATCTTCATGACTAGGCACTTCCATCTATTGGGATATGGAGTAAAAGGTAATAATATAAAAACTGAATAAGTGAAAATGAAAAATTATGTACAGGGAAATGAGAAAATTTCAGATGAAGAAACCTTTCAAATGTTTCCCATTAACAAGAATCATTAAAATTTTACCCTTCATGTCTTTGAGCATATAAGAATTAAAACCTAGGATATTTTTTATGATGTATGGTCCAATCCAGAGTGCTTCAAATTTTGTGTGCATCGATTGTTTCTCCTTAGCTTTGTTTCAAAGTAACACTAGTTCTCCCTGCTAGTGGGGAAAATCCCCCTATTACTATACTGGGTCGAGGTACAAATAGAGCATTGACTTCCCTTAAAAGACATTTGTATTCCTAAGCTACCCCAAATCCATCTAAAAAATGACAATAGAGAGGAAAGAAGGTAAGTAGGTGTACCTTTGGTCCTTGCAGCTGGTGTAGAACTCTTTCGCCTTTTGCATCTTTCTTGATTACGGGTATCCACCCTAAGCTGACCTGCAAAAAATTAGAAAAACAATGCTACAAAGTATACGATCTCTACTTATCACTTTAAATATTCTTAGACATAGATGCATTCATCGATTAATCATAAAGACACAATGTATTGGGACATAAAATAACTCTTTTGTTCAATACGGAGATAAGAAAGATTACAACCTTCTTCGGTGAACACTCTGTGAACCAGGTCTGGTCTCCTCTATTGTTGCTCCAAGTGCATCATTCCCATGCTTTCTTCTCACAACCAACTAATCTCTTGGGAAAAAGGAAAGGGTTGTATAAGGAGAAAGGGCTGGAGGGGAATGTTGAGGTCAAATCACATAAAGGGCTGCAAAACTTGGGCTAAGAAGGGGAAGGGATTTTGGTAGATTTTACTTGTTCTCTTGCTTGTTGTTGTAAATGGGACCCAAAAACCTATTGTTTATGAGAAAAACATGGTTATTCGGTTTGGGGATCGGATAAAATGGGTGAAATGGTTGGGAAATCCTCGATAGGATGTAACTCCATTGAATTCCTTGCAATTATATATTTTTTGCAAATTTTGGAGGTAAACACAAGTTGTTTATCATGCAGCTCCTGTATGTACATAGGCTAACCAATATTCAGATCGCATGTGTACATGGGATATAATTTAGCAGGGCGCGTACAGGTTCCAAAAAATGGTTTTTTAAAGAAGGAGCCTCAACAATAATTTGGCAAATTGTGTAAGTGTAAAGGCCAATGCCATGTATGCATAGGAAGGGAATTTTTGGACTATAACAGATGCCCCCTAATGTGTGAGGTCATAAGAACAAGTGATGGTCGAAATACATTACAATATATTCACTAGTGGGATGACATGGAGTCAAGTGATCCCGGGACCAGAGTTCAAGAGGTTCCATCTACAAAACAATGATAATCTCTCTGAGGCAGACATACCCATGCTCAAGATGAACTAATCACGACTGCCAATAAATTACACTGCATATCCATGTCATATAAATTTCTATAAAGTGTAGCCATGAGAAATACACAATGGATGTACATCAAAATCATTTGATGATATTTAAGTACAATATAATATGCATCTTCAAGAAGCATTGCCGCCCGTGGCTGGATATGACGACTTCATAGCTCAAGAAAAAACTTCAAGATCTTAAATAACTTAGGTAGGAGTACAATAGGAGTTTAGGAATCACTACCCTGAGGTCTTCAACATGGCATCAGGGAAATACTAGAGGATCTCGATCATCAGGCAGATAACTTTATCAATTTTGAATCTAAACTTGACTAGACTCTCGAGATAGCCGACTCATGAAATTCAAGAGAGAAAATGCAGAATGGCTGACTCAGGTTGGATAAAAATTCCCTTGGACAAAAGCATGAAAAATGTGAGACTTAGGCAGCATAAAATTGACATAAGTCTGTGATACAAGAGGCACCACAAACTCTCCATATGTTTGGAAGGGTAACCAAACAGAGGAGTTCAAAACTCTATGTAATGAGAACAACTTCCTAAGGTCATACTAGATCTGAATGCTTGGAAAAGAAACAAAAGGATGTGCTTTGTATAAGGGTGAGAATTTTTGCTGTTGAAAAAAGAGAATGTATATCCCGTCCCCTCTTTTTGGAACTTTTGATTTTTTTTTTGTCTTTTTAAAATTTTTAACGATCTTGAAAAAGAATAAAAGAATTCTAAGTTACAAAGGAGGAACGAGTGTCGCAGGAAATCTAACTGGTTCTAAGTGCATGGAACATATTGATTCTCTAGGAAAGGAGACATGTGCACGATAAGGACACTTGGGGAAAATTCCTCCATGGGTCAAGGTGTCAAATCGCAAGGGAAATAGTGTTGCAAGGCTTGAGTTTAAGGAATGCTTTGAAGGTTTAGTTGTTAGAAAAATGGAGCCAACATTAGGCCAAATACACAAGGTTGATACATGGATTGCGATTAAGTATGACACAACAAGATTCCTTCCATGTGAAGTTTTACGATCCCAGAGAAGGTAAGTTTGATGTTTTTTTCACGTTTAGAGAGTCTGAAAAAATGCGAAAAGAAGAGAAGACTCCAAGGAGTTCATTTTTTGTAACTAGCCAATCGGTTCGAAAAAGGGTTAAACTTATACCGAAAGGACGTCTCTTCAAAATGGTCATTTTAATGAGTGTGATTGAGAGAAGATCACTCAACGATATTTTAAATTTTAAGGAGTCTGAAAAGAGATTAACTATGGACTCACAACCTTTTTCTGAGTTTAGTCTCCTTAGCCCAAAAAAGTATAAAATATAACTTAGGAGAACTCTCCCATAGAGACAAGTCTCCATAGGCGTACCTTTTTCCTAGATAATCTATTGGCTAGAAAAAGGGTTAAACTTATTCCAAATAGATGTTCTTTCTGGACCAATTAACGAGTGTGAAAGGAAAAAGGTCACTTAGTAATAATTTTGTATTTAGGGAGTTTGAAAAGAGCTTAACTATGGACTCCAAGGGGGTTCTTTTTTCATAAAAAATATCCAAAGCCTGAAAAAGAGATAAAAAAAACCAAGGAGAATGTTCCTTTTTCAAAAATTTAGTCCCTCAGGCTCGAAAAAGGGTTAAACTTATGCCTGAGAATACTCTCATAGAGAACCGAATTTCCTAGGGAATACCTTTATTCGTAAAATGAGACATATGGATAGAAAAGGGGGTAAACTACCACCGGATAGATGTGCCTTCAAATTTGATTTTGGCGAGTGTGAAGGGAAACAAGATCGCTCGACAATCTTTTCATTTTTAGAGATTATAAAAATGGATTAAAGAAGACTCCAGGGGGGATTGTTTTCTTAAGTAATCCAAACGAGATTGAAAATAATAAATAAACTCTCATTGGATATTTCTTTCAAAGGTTAAGTGAGGTTGAAAGACAACAAACCATTCTCCCCAGTGGAGTCACCAATTCTGCTAGCGGGGAAAATCCCCCTATTACTATATTGGGTCTAGGTACAGGAATATCACTGAATTCCCTTAAAAGACAGTTCTATTCCTAAGCTACCCCAAAACCATCTAAAAAAAATGACAAGAGAGAGGAAAGAAGTTCAGTAGGTGTACCTTTGGTCCTTGTGGCTGGTGTAGACCTCTTTCACCTTTTGCATCTTTCTTGATTGTAGGTCTCCTGCCAAAGATGACCTACAAAAAATTAGGAAAACAATGCTACAAAGTGTACGATCTATACATATCACTTTCAATATTCACATATAGACATGGATGCATTAATAAATTAATCATAAATACACAATGTATTGGGACATGAAATAACTCTTTTATTTAATACGAAGATCAGAAAGATTACAACCTTCTTTGGTGAACGCTTTGCAAACCAAGTCTGGGCTCCTCTATTGTTTCTCCAAGTGCGTCATTCCCATGCTTACCTCTCACAACCAATTGATCTCTTGGGAAAAGGGAAAGGGATGTATAAGGAGAAAGGGTTGGAGGGGAATGCTGAGGCCAAATCTCAAAAAGGGCTCCAAAACATGGGCTAAGAAGGGGAAGGGATTTTGGTAGAGTTTACTTGTTCTCTTGCTTGTTGTTGTAAATGGGACCCCAATACCTCTTTTAATATGAGAAAAACATGGTTATTTGGTTTGGGAATGGGATAAAATGGGTGATATGGTTGGGAAACCATCTATAGCCTGTAAACGCCACCTAATTCCTTGAAATTATATATTTTTTGCAACTTTTGGAGGTAAACGCGGGTTGTCTAACATGCAAATCATGTATGTACATGGGATAAATAGTATGTAGCTCACGTGTTTACACAAGATATAGTTCAACAAGGCACATTCATGTTCCAAAAAATGGTTTTTTAAATAAGAAGCCTCAACAGTAATTTGGAAAATTTTGTAAGTGGAAAGGCTAATGCCATGTATGCATAGGCAGGGCATTTTTGGACTATAACACTCCCTTCTGAAATTTTTTACGGTTTCATTTTTGTCAAAATATATTTTGATACTCTATTGTATCTGAGAAATTCTATTCATGGTTTTACTTTGTTCTTCCTCCAATTTCAATAACTAGTTGATCCTCTTTTGCATAGGTGCACTGTCTTCTGCATCTTCTGTATTGACTACAAAATCCGAGGTGTTGAGCTCAAGGCTAATTGGAATTTTTTCTTCTTTCCCATAAAACAATGTATATAGAGACATCCTAGTGCTGGCTTTCAGAGTCGTTCTACTTTCCCATAATGCATCAATCAACTTTAAATCCCAATTCTTTGGTTCTTGTCAATAGTTTTCTTCAATATCCGAATGAGTGTCTTATTAGTGGATTATTCAAGACCATTCCCTTGTGGATAATAGTTTTATGGCCCATCACAATTCCATATTCTCCACAAAATTATGTGAATTTTGAGCCAATGAAAATCGAACCATTATCAATGATGAATTTTTCTAGGACTCCGAATCTTGAAAAAATATTATCTTTGAGAAACTTAATCAACTCTTCAGAATCAAGTCTTTTTACTGCCACTGCTTCTGGCCACTTTGTAAAATAATCTGTAGGGGTGAGAATATATATATGTCCCTTGATTGACTTTGGGTTTATTGGCCCAATGACATCAAGTCCCCATTGGGAAAATGGTTGTTCTACAGATATAGGTTGTAATGGCATTGCAATTTTTTTCATTTCCCCTGAAAATTGTTGACAAGATACACACTTCCTTATTGTAGCATATGATTCTTTAAAACATTATTGCCAATAAAAACCAACTCTTATTATCTTATGGGAGGTTATGGTAGGTGCAAAATGTCCACCACATATTCCTTCATGGAATTCTCTCATTAAATCTTGAGATTTCTTTTCATCAACACATCTCAACAATATACCATCATAGTTTCTTCTGAACAATCTATCAACAATCAACACATATTTATTTGACTTCATATTCAATGTTCTTCTCTCTTTAGGGTTCATGGTGAATGGAAATTTTCTGGACCTCAAGTAGAATACAATATCTCTATACCATTCTGAATCTTCCATGCATTCTCCTACTGAGATTGAAATCATTCCATCCAAAGAATCACTATTTTCAATGAGCTTACATAAACCTTGTCCTTTGACTGCCTTTAAATGTTTAATTTCAATATCATATTCCTGAATTTTCGCCAGCCAATTTTCCCATTTTCCTTCTCTCAATTGCTGATTCAAAAGCATCTTCATAGGAGAGGATGGAACATAAGAAATGGCATGAGAATTTAGTATGTAAGTCCGAAAGTGCACCACTTCTTTTACAAGAGATAGGGCTTGCTTCTCCAATTATAAATATCTTAATTCATAATCCTGAAGGGTTTTTATCGTGAATCTAATTGGGAGTTATTCACCCTTGGTATTCCTCTGAGTAAGAATAGATGCAACAATCGTTTTTGTAGCGAATGAATAGATGATGAAGTCACTTTGAAAGTCTAGGCTAATGAGGATTGAAGATGTAGTGATTTCCTTTTTGATATTATTGAAATTTTCTTGTGTATCCATGGTCCATTCGAACCTTTGATCCTTTTTTAACAATAAATTGATCGGCTTGACAATACTTGCATAGTTAGGAAAAAATATTCATACAAAGTTGATCTTGCCAAAAAATGACTGAAATCCCTTCTTAGATGATGGGGGGTTGAGTTAATTTATACATTTAACTCTTTATGGATCTATATAGATCCATTCCTTGCACACAATATAACCCAATAGTTTTCCTTGAGTTACAACAAACACACATTTCTTTGGATTTAAGTAAACACGTTTACCATATAATCTGCATCTGTCAAAGACTTTCCTTAGGTGATGAATGTGATCACTCCTTGTTTTTGAGTGTACTATTAGGTCATCTTGATAATCCACCATGAAGTTTCCTATCAACCCCTCAAAATCATGATCCATATCCCTATGAAATGTATCTCCTGCATTCTTTAAACAAAAGGGCATCCTAGCATATGCATATGTCTCCCAAGGTGTTATGAAAGTTGTCTTTGCTCTGTCTTCTTCAAAAACTAAGACTTGATTATATCCCAAAAAACCATCTAATATGGACATGCAGGTTGATCCCGTGACTTGTTGGAGAAGAAAATCCATGTTAGTTAAAGGATAATTATCCTTTACACTTGATTTGTTAAGATCCCTAAAATCTACACATATCCGGATCTCCCCAGTTGCCTTTCTTACTATTACAGGGTTTGAAATCCAATTAGAATGTCTAATGGGGTATATTATTCCAGCCTTCTTTAACTTCTCTAGTTCAACCTTTACCAATGGTTTTAATTTGGGGTTCATTATTCTTATCTTCTACTTGACAAGCTTTGTCCCTTCTCTAAGGGAATAATGTGTTGAAATATTGTTTTATCACATGCCTTCAAATCATCATAACTCCATGCAAACATATCAATATATTCTTTAAATAATGCAACATATTGATCAACTTCATCAATTGTGCAATCAACCCCCAAATTGATGTGTTTTGGGGAACTATCAGTTCCAATGCTATTTTTTCTTTTTTCTTGGACCTTTCGGAGAGACACTTCTTCCAGGAGGTTTTTAGCATGATCGTCTCTTGTAAAAAGATACTCTGATTGAATACAATTCCTTGGGACAATAGTTATGTGACTATCTTCATCTTCATTCATCAATTTTTTTTCCAATTCTTCATCATTCTAAAACACTTGTAAATATTCTTGGTTATAAGGTACAGGAGGTCAGAATATTATTTTTACTCAAAAATATGTTTTTCCCTAAACATCATTCGAGTTTGACAATGAGGCCACCAAAGCTAATGAATCTTCCTTCTGATTTTTATCCCTTGGGATGAAAGAGATGTTGAAAGAGTTGAAGGCTTCCATCAATTCGTTAACTCATTTGAAATATAACTTGAGTCTTTCCTTTTTTATTTTATACATATGGGTGACTTGGTTTATTACCAACTTAGAGTCTCCGATCATAATTAGATGTTTTAGCTTCATTTCTTGTGCAAGAATCATTCCTTGAATCAAATCTTCATATTTTGCCTCATTATTGGTACATGCAAATTCAAGTCTGATGGAAATGAGCATGTGGATGAACAATCTTTCCTGGACTTACAAGGACAATTCCAACTCCACTCCCGGAACTTGAGCAAGATCCATTGAATGAAATACTCCAATAAACTTCAAACAGACACTCTTTATTTTCCATGCCTTCAATTTGATCTAGGATTTCAATCTATTCCATGCCTAGGATAGCATAGTTTATGATCCCAATGTCTATAATATCTTCCATTAATTCATTATCCTTCTTTTTGAAAGAGAAGGGTCTCCTGGATTCATGAGGAACCTTAATCATTTCTCCTTCTTTGTCTGGAAGCATCATGCAACTTCCATTGTTCATTATGTATCCTCCAATCATAGATGACCAATCTCTTCCTAAAACAACTCCATATGCAGGAGGAAGGTCTACCCCAATAATATTGAAAACTGTAATAATATGGGGAGCTGCCGTGATCCAAGCATAATAGTCTTTGATTTCACCATAATATGGCACTTGTCTGGAATCGATTGCATATATACTTTCACCAGTCTCATAATATTTAGTGCATTTCATGCCCAATTCCTCCATGACCCCTAGTGGCATAATATTATTGGTTGCGCCAATATCAACTAAAAAATTACGAAGTGCAACATCATGATTTTTAATTGAAATATAAAAAGGTGGAATTTTACCTCTCAACTTGACGGTTGATTTGTTCTGGATTTGTTTCAGACTTATAACAACAACTTCCATTTTTCCATATTGATCATCCAACAATCTCAAAATATTTTCCCTTTGTTGGGGAATCTTCACCACTTCTGTAAAAGGAAGAGTTATCCTTAGTTTAATCAAGTCCTCTACAACATTGTTTTTCATCTGGGTGGGGTTTGACATTAGGTGTTGCTTATTTCTTCCAATGTTACCCGTCACATTCTCATTTGTATTTTTCTCATTCATTTTTTCTTTATCTATTTCTTTTTCTCTTTCATGATCATTTTTATTCTTGGATTTATTTACAAATGCTCTGTTGATATTATGGTAGCTGCAGGAGGTATTTACCTCCACATGTAAACCTGACGAGAATAGAAGACTCCGGGAAGCAAGAGAAACCCTAATGAGTTGGCTAATAACCCTAGAAGACTTGTCGACTCAAGAAGATAATTTATATTAGGTTATTAGCCTCCAAGAGAAGAAATC
>JASDQU011312565.1:10371-24882 GCA_032191745.1 Picea mariana
ATGAGGCTGCACCTCTTCTTCAGCTTTGAATGCATGCGCTTGACGTGGCTGGCTGGCTGGCTAGCTGACATGGAGAGATGCTCCTGCATCAAGAATAATGATCACTGTATACAATTTTCTTAGTCCGCGAGCTTCAAATTCTTAGTTAGCAAAAGTGTTCTTCGTGCAGGGCGCGACAGGATAAGTAGGCAACTCGGAAACAGTTTTCTTGTAATGGGTATGAAGTCTCATTAACTCTTTTTCTATCCATTATGGCATGGTCCAATGGTCTGGTGTCGAGCGATAAATGATTTCCGACCCATTCGAAGTGGGATTCGAATATATATATTGTTCCCAGTGACTATATTGCTTCACCATGTTGAAGTGCCATGTGTCGTTGTTCTGAGATCCCGAAAAAGCTTCAATTCTGCAATTTTTCTGTTTGCGAAGTCCCCTCTGGAACCTTCTGTAACTTTTCAATCTTATCCCTCTTCTTACTTAGATTTCTAGGCTTCTTTCCAGTGAGCTTCATCTCAGTAGTCCTTTTTCCATTCTGGTTCTTATCTTATTTCGACATAGTCACTACGTGTCATGGAGATTATTTCCTAGGATTCAAGGTTAATACCTCTTCTTTATCTGAGATAGGTACTTCAGTCTTCTGTGAGTTCTCTAATGCTCTTACAGCTTTGACATCTAGGCTTCTAGTGTCAAATAACTTTGATTTGTTCTTATGTTATTCAATCAACTGTGCGATCCTTCCAGACATGCAATCTTTTAACTCTTGTTTCTTCTGATCCAAAACTTCTTTTTCTTCTTTTAGTCTAGCTTGATATCCTTCAATCCAAGGTTTCCCTAGTAACATGGTAAATGGGCCATTGTCCTCAATAAATTGAATAATCTCAAAATCTTCCTCTGTTGAAGTTCCCTTGACGGTCATAGGTATCTGAGTGAGCCTTCCATATAGGTTTACTAGTTTTCCTCTGAATAACCCTATTCCTCCTAATGAGGGAATCATAGCAGACCTTCCTATAGCTTCCCAAGATCTCTCTGTCATGATAATTACCTATATTTCCTCATCTAGAACACAATCAATGTCAAATTCTCCCATCCTTGCTTCAAGGCATTCTTTTTCTGTGAATATTTCTGATAACCGAACATGTCGGTGGTCATTCAAGGTTTCTTTCATCTGTATCAATACTTTCTCAGATTCTTTCTGAGGTTTTTCTAGTGTTGAATCTGCCTTAGAGTTTTCTTGATTTAGATTCATTCTTTCAAGCTTAGCAATCATTCTAGGTCAATCCAATACTTCATGGTCCATTTCCTTACAGAAAAGACAACTAGGTCTTCCACCAGGGCATTCCTTAGAAATATGTCCCAGTTTTGTGCAACTATAACAGAGGGTTAATCCTCTCTTTCTCTTAAACGATCCCCAACTTTTCTGGTATTGCGCACTAGGATCATGGTGGCTAACCTGCATCAAATTCTTTCTAGGCTCCTACATCCATTTTTTAGTCCAAACATTCTTTCTATGCATAGGTATAACATATCTTTCACTATTCTTATCAGATCTACTCATACCAAACCTTCTTTCATCTATTAATGCCCTATTTTTCAAACCAGGACAAACTTTATTAAACATAGCTAGATCCATACTCTAGAAACAAAAATTTCCACTTATCTTACTTCTACAGAGCACAAAGCTTCCAGATCTAAAACTTTTAACTATTATTACCTTTATCAGAGCACATAGCTTGAATATCTTACCTCTTTTAATCAGACATCCTCACTTTTACCTTTCTTAGAGCACAAAGCGTTCAAATCTTGCTTCTTTTCTTCAGATCTGACCCCCTTTCTTCAGCACATAGCTTTATAGATAAAGTAGAACACTGCGCAATAAGGCACAGATCTTCGCACAAGGCTTTCAGGTCAACTTTTTTCACAAAGCTTCTTCTTCCTCAATTCCCAGCAATCACAGTTTCAGGTCCCGACAACGGAACCATTTGTTGGCACAGGGGCAGACCCAGGGTTCAATGCTACAACAGTGCACCAACAAAGCCCTAACTACCGACCCTTTCGGTGACACTTGCGAAGCAGATGAAGTCTCACCCGAGGTAGAGGCAGAGATGGTTGCAAGACTCAAGTGTCTGCAACCTTAGCTGGGACACAAACCTGTGATTCTAATACTTAATAAATCACTTAGCACCGTCAGTTCCTCAATATATAATCAATAACTACTTCGCTGATAGAATAGGGCTTCACAATATTCACACTAGTCTACTGTGTTTAAGCATTTAGCATCAATAGTTAGGTTAGATCTAGCAGATCAAGAACTCAACACATTCATATAGATCAGATCTAGCACTCTTATACATAATTATCACTAAGCATAATCAGATATATCTAATCATCGTAAAGAACTTAACAAAAGAGGACATAAACACATTAAGACAATCACAAAAAAAGACAACACAGTGTTTACGTGGTTCACCCCCACCCTGGGGCTACGTCCACCAATTCTTATTCTTTATTGTCTTCAGTAAATCAGTTACAAGCACAAAGCCATCAAAAACCATTACTCCACATAGGACAGAAGATTTGCGTAGCTCGCTATATCCTTCTTCCTTGTGTTATAGCACTAAGCCTT
Organism: Picea mariana; assembly: GCA_032191745.1. NCBI lineage: Eukaryota > Viridiplantae > Streptophyta > Pinopsida > Pinales > Pinaceae > Picea > Picea mariana. The sequence continues at coordinate 12,995 of JASDQU011312565.1, forward strand.
CTATAGTCTCTCACACGAACTTGCACTCAGCTCTGCAAGTCTTACACAGAATGCACAAAGCCTTGATCACATAGATCCAACTCTTGGCACTTAGCCTACATCACATAGATATATTATTTGACTCCTTCTTACATTACCTATCCTTCTATTTATACATACAAAATAGGACTAAACATGGGTAAACCCATGGGCTGACATCCCATTCCCGTTACATATTCCCAAAAAACCAAAAAGGATCCAAAAGTGGGCTGAGATCCCGTGATCTCCACTTCATCTTGTGCTCATCCTTCAACAGGCCATCGAAGTCCCACAATAGGTCAACATGACAAAGAAATTCCCAAAACTTGGTCAAGGGCCAATAGTGCGCGCACTAAATTTTGGTGCCGCGCGGAAAAATGTTGGTGTGCGGGTGTGCTCACTAAATTTATCATTGTGCGGTGTTCATATGCATAAAGAGGTGCGCGCAGTGTGCAACACATAATAATGGCACACATGGTGTGCACAGTATTGGTAGAGCACGGAGGAGTTTGGTTGGTGTGCATGCAATGTGGGTATATGTTGACGTGCAACAGTTTAGTTAATGGTACGCGCAGAGTATTGGTGCATGGTGGGGGCATACTAAACTTTGGCATGGAGAAGTGAGTAAAGAAAAATAAGTGTCGAATATCAGTGTGTGATACAGAAATTGTGCGCAATAGGTAATATTGCAATAACCAAAATTTTGCGCGGTGGATATTGGCGCGCGACACAAAAGTAGTGTGCACTAGTTATTGGCGCAACAAAGAAGTGATGCAATGTGGTTATAAGTGCACAGAGAATGAATTACCTTGTGGTTTTTTTGTGCATGTTAAATATGGGTGTAGAGGTTGAAATTTGTGCATGAAAATTCGTTTGGATGGTGAACAATAGCAGAAAACCAATGAAATTGCATGACATTTTATACTATTTGAACGTCATCTTTTTGCAGCGTGTTTTTGAGGCCCTTAAGAGCGTTTTTAGCTACTCAAAAACCACATGAATAGAGTGCAGAGTGTTTCAAGGTAGACCTTGTCTTTGCAACTCAAACTAAAGATATCGTAGATAGCTTTCTAATGGTGTAAATTTTTCTTCAAACGAAGCTTTTATGAGAAAGTTACAGCACAAACAGTGGAGGGTAAATTTTAAGACCCAACTAACTTCAAAGAGCCATAAATTTCTACTCCGGAATCAGATTGAGGTGCAAGAGAAGTCAATGGAAATATATATAACCATAGAAGACAATCCCAGAGCTGAATTAAATTTCTATGCATGATAAAAAACATTAATATGGCAAAGAAGGTACATGTAGCATTCCAGACCAAAAACACAAATTGGCCTAGAACTTCAGCAGGTTGTAACTAGCAGCCAAGAACCCAGAAAAAGGTGAAACTTGGACATAATGTCCATAGTATGTATATGAGGAAACCCAATTGAGTTCCTACAAAAATTCCAATGGATTATGTGCAAAAATGCATAATTCCAGCACAGAGTTGCACCAAGTTGAAGTGTGAGCAGAAATATTATTGGGAAATTTTCAAATAACCATTACTTTCTTCTCAAGTCTCAGAATTGAGCATGGAAATAGGCGTTGGAAAGGTATTGGATAGTAGAATATAAATATTCACCTCTAAAATTGATCTGGGCATTCAAAGTTTTGGTAAATCAAAAGAAATAATTATGATATATTATTGAACCAGAATGGTTCATATTTTTCATGAAATTGTTGAGTCAATTATCCTAACAAAGTTTTGTTGGATGAACATTTTGCAGAGTTAACAACAACTAGATCAGATTAGGATCATCACAGAGTCCAGATAAATGGAATATGCACAAGTTAACTACATCCAGGAAGATGAAATCAGAGGGATGGATGTCCATTTGGGCATTGAAGGAACAAACTCCAATGGACATGGAGAAGAAAGGGATGAAAACATGAATATGGTAGAGACCATTAAAAATTTGCAGAAGGATATCCAAAGCCATAAATCTGATAATGAAAGGATTATGAGAGCCAAGGAGAAGCAAGATGACTTCAATGTGAATTTAATGCAGAGATTGAATAGAATAGAAAGAAATTAGATAAGGAGAGTGGCTCAAGCAAATCTAGAAGTCACGGGTCTCCTGATGAGAAAAGAAGAACAAGAAGTGTTATCAAACATCATTGTCACTCCTTGAGACATTCCAATAAGAGACAACACATCATCTCAAGTCCATATCCTTCCAGGAATCATAAGAGGTCTAGGGTGTATGAGCTATGAGGAGAAATGAACGAAATCAAGCCTCCTACATTTGATGGTGAGCACAAGAAGGATGAAGATGCAGAGACATGGTTGTTGGGCATGAGGAAGTATTTTTAATTTCATAAGTATTCATCTCATGTAGAAGGTAGAATTTCCATCTATCAACTCAAGGGAAAGGCATCCATGTGGTGGGATCATCTTGTGCAGGTGCAGCAAATTAAAGAGAAAAGTGTTACTTGGAGGGAATTCAATAATTATTTTGAGAAGAAATACTTGACTAAGAGATACTATGAAAAGAAAATGAAAGAGTTCTTTGAACTCGAGATTGGAAGTATGACCATAGATGAATATGAAAGAAAGATTTTAGAACTATTGAAGTATGTTTCTTCCATCAAGGATGAGACAATTAAGATTCAAAGGTATTTGAGTGGATTTCCAACATTCATCAGTGACAAAATACAATATGATGATCCCGAGACATTGGAGGAGACCATAAGGCAAGATAAATTCCTTTATGATCAGCAAAAATCTTGGGAAGACAAAAATAAATTCAATATGGATCAGAGGAAAAAGGGAACTAAGCCACCACTCTTCAGAAATAATTCTCAGGGACAAACAACTTCTAGAGAACCCAGAACGATTGAGACAGAAGGTCAACTACCAAGGAAGCCACCTATTCAATGTTGGGTTTGTAAAAGGGATCATATGTTCAGAGATTTTCCTCACAGAGGTGAAAAAGTGAGGATTGTTCACAATGTACAGCAAGATGAAACAGTGGAGGACATGGGCAGAAATGTACCAAGGATCTATGCAGCCCTGGATAACAAGCAAGAAGAGTATTAGTCACATATGATTGAAGTGGGAGGTCTGATCAACAACCAAACCATTTCTATTTTAATTGATTCAGTATCTATTCATAGTTATATAGATCCTAAGATGGTGGAAAGTTTGCATTTTCCAAGAAGCAAGCATGGAAAATATTGGTTGGTGTAGTTGGCTACCAGATCCAAAAGAAAATTTAATGAGATGGTTAAGTCATGTCTTATGGACATGAATGGACTGAACACCAGGGCATATTTGAACATCTTGCCTTTAGGTTCCTATGACTGTCTAATTGGGATGGATTGGTTGGACCAACATCAGGCTATCCTAGACAGTCATAAAAAGAAATTTACTTTCTTGGATGAGGAAGGGATCCTAAGGAGAGTGCAGAGAATTTCCAGAGTACTAACCATTAGAGAAATTTCATCATTTCAACTCAAGAAATGTTATAGAAAATGGTGTCAAATATTTGTAGCTCATATGGAAGAGAAACCTAAAGATAAGGTGCCAAATTTGGATAATTATTCATTCCTAAAAGAGTTTGAAGATGTGTTCAAGGAGGTACCAGGACTACCCCCAAAGAGAGATATTGATTTCTCTATAAATTTAATGCCTGGAGCAGCTCCAGTGTCAAAGACTCCTTACAGAATGAGTACACCATAGATGAACGAGTTGAAAATGCAGTTTGAAGAACTTATGAATAAGGGGTATATAAACCCAAGTGTGTCACCTTGGCGTGCCCCAGTCTTTTTCGTGAAAAAGAAAGACGGGACATTAATATTGTGCATTGATTTCAGACAATTGAATAAAGTGACTGTAAAGAAAAAATATCATCTGCCAAGGATTGATGATATCTTTGATCAATTGAAGGATGCCAAGATATTTTCAAAGATATATCTCAGGTTAGGATACCATCAGGTAAGGATTAAGGAGGAAGATATCATCAAGATTGCCTTTAGAACAAGATATGGTCATTATGCATTCATAGTGGTGCCATTTGGGTTGTCAAATGCACTAGTTGTTTTCATGTTCTTAATGAATGATGTTTTCCGAGAATATTTAGACAAGTTTGTCATTGTATTTTTGGATGACATCCTTGTATATTCCAAGTCAGAAGAAGAGCATGACCATAATTTGAGGATGGTTTTTCAAGTATTAAGGGAGCGTCATTTGTATGCCAAATTGAGAAAGTGCTCATTTTATCATAAGAAAATTCATTATTTGGGACATATCATTTCAAAGGATGGGATAGCAGTGGATCCTGAGAATATAGAAGCCATTAGAGAATGGTTAGCGCCAAATAATGTATAGATTTCAGATCATTCATGGGCCTTGTAGGCTACTATAGGATATTTATTAAAGGCTTATCAAAGATTGCACACCCAATCACTTATTTACAAAAGAAGGGTGTGAAGTTTCAGTGGACATTGGATTGTGAATAGAGTTTCCAACACTTGAAACAATTATTAAGAAGTGTTCCAATACTAAGAATTGAAAACCCAAATGAAGACTTCATTGTATGCATAGATGCATGTGAAGAAGGAATTGGTGGAGTCCTCAGTCAAAATTGGCTTGTTATATGTTATGAATCAAGGAAGTTGAAGGAGCATGAAAGACACTTTGCCACTCATGATTTGGAGTTGGTAGCCATAGTGCATGCCTTGAGGAAATGGAGACACTACCTCATGGGGAAAATATTTGAGCTAAGAATAGACTATAATGGTCTGAAATATTTATTTGATCAACCAACTCTAAATTCTAGGCAAAGTAGATGGTTAGAATTTTTAAGTGAATATGACTTTGATATAAAGAATATCAAAGGGAAAGAAAACAAAGTGGTTGATGCACTCAATAGAAGAGTGCATGAATTGCATGCTACAACCATTATCATGTACCAATCATATTTGAAACATAGAATTTTAGAGGCTGCAAAATTAGATTTGCAATACAAGGAATTAGTGATGAAATTACAACAAGGTAATTTACAGCGAAAAATTGAAGAATACAAGCTAGATAATGATGAAATTTTCATGTACAGGGGAAGAATTTATGTACAAAATTCCCAGGAATTGAAAAATATGATATTGAGAGAAATGCATAATGTATCTTATGCTGGGCACCCAAGATATTAGAAAACTATTGCAGTTGTCAAAAGCCAATATTATTGGTCAGGCATGAAGAAAGAGGTTGTTGATTTTATTGCCAAATGTTTGGAACGTCAAAAGGTAAAGCCTGAGCATAGGCACCCAACTGGTTTGCTACAACCATTACCCATTCATGAGTGGAAGTGGGAAGTTGTAACCATTGATTTCATCACCAAACTGCCAAAAACAAACAAGCAACATGATTATATCATGGTAGTGGTGGATAAGCTTACTAAAGCTGCCCATTTTATTCCAGTTAAGCTCACTCACAAGGTAGAAAACATTGTTGATGCTTATATGAAATAAATTGTTTGATTACATGGCATACCCAAGACAATTGTGTCTGAAAGAGATCCAAAATTTACCTCAAATTTTTGGAATGGATTTGGAACAAATTTGAATTTTAGTAAAACTTGTCATCCAGAATCATATGGACAAATAGAGAGGGTGAACCAAGTGATTGAGGATATGTTGAGGATGTATTTTATGGATAAACCATCAAAATGGGAAGACTACCTACACTTGGTAGAGTTTGCTTATAACAATGGTTACCAAGCATCTCTAAAGATGAGCCCATTTGAGGCACTTTATGGTAGAAAGTGCAACACATCGGTAAGCTGGGATAACCTGGCAGATAGAGCAGTGGTTGGGCTAGATTTACTCAGGGAAATGGAGGAGAAAATGTTGAAAATGAAACAAAATTTAAAGGTTGCCCAAGACAGACAGAAAAGCTATGCTGATAAGCATAGAACTCATAGGGAATTTAAAATTGGGGACCATGTATTCTTGAAAGTGAAGGCCAACAAAAGTTCCCTAAAGTTGGGAAGTTGTTCAAAGTTGGCATCTCACTATTGTGGGCCATGTGAAATCCTAGAAAGGATTGGTCTGGTGACTTATATGATTGCATTGCCTTCATCTATGTTTGTTCATAATGTATTCCATGTATCATTGATCAAGAAATATATACCTGATGCTAATCATGTTATTGATTGGAATGTGATCCAGGTGGAGAAAGAAGGAGATTTCCAAGCGTATCCAGTACGCATTCTGGACCGGAAAATAAAACAGTTATGGAATCGATCCATAGGGATTGTAAAGGTCCAATGGACTTGGTACGGTCCTGAGGATGCTACTTGGGAGCATTAGGATGCAATGCAGGTAGAATACCTGCATCTTTTTGAGGATTTTTGAAATTTTGTTGTGTATGATTACATAATGCACTGAGGACAATGCATAAATAAGGGGAGTGGACTGTAATATCCCTAGGAAAAACCCAATTTTAATGTAAATGAAAATATACTTAAGCTGGTGAGTTGTTTGATATCATTTTTGTATGCACCTTTCATGGGATAGTGCAGGCATGTATTGCACAGTAAAATGAGAAAGTGTGCACATTCTAGGATACCGCGCGCAACAACTTAAGTGCGCATGATTTTGAGGCCAAGGAGCCTTTGTGTATATGTCGTGTTTTATAGGTTGGTGAGCCATTTTTATTATTATTGGTCGGAGAGCCTAGATCTTAAAGGCCAGTGTGCCTAATTTTATATGTCTCGGCATTAATATAAAATACATTGCTACGTGCAGGCTGACCACAATAAAAGTGTATGGGGGACTAAACCCCACTAGTTAGGGAAAGGGGAGGCTAAAATATAAGGAAAAGGGCTAAGCTAGGGAGCTTAAGCCAAAAAGGAATATTATATTAATATTTCTTAAATATAAAGTATGGATAATTATTTTAGCCTAAGTTCTAAGGATGGGGACAAGTGAGCCAAAGTAGCTCACAACATGAAAAGTGTCAAGTTGGGCACATGCATACATATTGTTTGGACTTAGTTCATTTCCAATCATTCTTTCCAATATTCCTCCCATCATTCAGTCATCCAGTCAATCATCCATGAGAATTCACACACTCATTGAGCTATCTTTCGTACCTTCATGTCACTGTGTCTGAACCTGTATCCATAGCCATACTTGTTTTTGTAGCTAGTTAGCTTGGGAGATGGACTGAAGAAGCGGGTTGTTAGGCCCATGAGCAATTCCTCTATGGGTGAGAGAATTATTGGGAATTGATTTCCTGAAGGTGCTAAACTACAACTACAAGGCTCTGAGACTTCATGTCTGGCTTGTTGCTAAAGTTCGAAAAGGATGTGGGGTAGTCGAAGGACTGTTGAGAAGAGAAGGGGAACACATCCTAGGGTGGGATAGGCATGTGGGGAATGAGGGACTGTAGATTGTTTGTTTGAGTGGGCACATGTGACTGAGTCTTTCTTGTTGTCTATGAGTCATTATCCTGGTTAGGAATCCCTTTACCCAGGTGGAGTTTAGTACCATCTCGGGGGTGACCCACTGTTGAGAGTGATGAGCAGTGTGGTCTAAGGTTGGGAGGTCCATGGAAGGTATGCATGTATTTGGTGATATTCTTACCAATATAAGTGTCAATTGTGTTATAAATTTACATGTTTCATTATTATTTACGTGTTTATTTTTGTGGGTTTATCCTATGTGTGGTTATAAATGTCTTTATAGTTATGGGTATTGCATGTATATGTTGCATGTATGTGTTTATTGTTATTTCAGTATGAATCCGTGCAATTATAGAATATATTTTTTTGTTTATGTTTTATATATAAAGTTTCGCAATAGTTCTATGTGTATATATTTCAATTGCATGTAGTTCGAAAAATTTATGTGGCATAGCTCAATTGGATGCTAGGTATGTTACAGTATATTCCGTAGAGAGAACAAAAGAATTCTATGGAGTACCATGGCCTGGCATGGGTGGACGGGGTTGTTACACTTGATATACCTTCTCTAGATTCATCCATAGGTCCTTGGCGAAGGAATGTTGTCCTATGATTTCTTTGATAAAATCTGAGAGTCCATTGAATATGCTCTTGAGTGCTACAGCATTATTACTCTTTTTTGCAAGTTTTGATTGATTCTTTGAGGGAATTGGTCCAACAACGACTGTATTCCAAACACCTTCTCCTTTTTCCTTCAAATACCCTTTCATTTCTATTATCCGTGTCGATTAATCTGTCTCATCAAAGAGAGGAACTTCATGTGCATGTTCATCCATTTGTGTGTCCATGGATATCCTTCAAGCTTGTAAGGCTTATGATGAAGGCATGCTCTGATACCAATTGTTGGACACACTGACCACACACAGAGGGGGGGTGAATCATTGTGAGGCTATTTTTACAATTCTTTTAAAACTTTATTTATAAATCACCATTTACTCATTAGTTCCATTCACACTTAGTTTATTTCATGTAAACATATCTAAATAAAATACATCAACAATAAAGAACTTTGAACCATCACAAAAATGAACAAAAATAGAACCAGATATATGTTTAATATTTTTGTATTATATGTTACAGGAGACTACAATCTCAGGTTTTATCAACACCAACTGAAAATAGCACCAACTCAAAGAGATCACCAACTCTCAATTGCAAGACCCATCCTGCATATCTTAGCACCAACCGAGATGTGAGGAAACCAACCCTCAAGTACAAGACCCATCTTGTAGACATAAAATAATATGTCAAACTCTACCAACAATCTATACCAAGACAAGTGCATCAAATATGCACAACACAACTTGTCACCTCATCCTGTCTCATCAATCTCATCATCCAAACCTGATCTACTCACAAATATCAATCATCAAGTCAACTCTCAACCATATGTACAATATCACCAAGTTAACCAACAAGATACCTCTAGCAATACACCACTCTCCATAAACCAAATACCATAAAACCTTACACAAGACCATGTTCCAAAACCATACCTTTAAATATGTAGAAATCATCAAGACCTATACTATATAATGCAACAATTGGAACAATTCCAATATGCAAATCTGATGTGGTTTCCGAACTTCCAACTTTCTGAAGCTGCCAAATTGATTTCCGCTCTTTTTTTTTCGTGATTCTGCTGTCGCGGTTCTGCTGCCTCGATTCTATTGTCATGGTTCTACTTACATGGTTTTTCTACCACGATTCTTCTATCATGGTTTTTCTACTGCATTTATGTTGTTGTGATTATGTTGCCACAGTTTTGCTATCGCGATTCTTCTACCACGGGTTTTTTGTCATGATTCTTCTACCATAGTTTTTTTTTTGCAATTCTTTTGCCGCAAATTTTCTCTATCAATAATACCTTCCCAAATAACCTTTCACAAATGGATATTCAATATGCTCAAGTATAATACTCATATTATATCCTTTCTCTCTTATTTATACTTCTCCAAATAGGTTCCTCTAAGGGTTATCTTCTAACCAACTTACCCAACTTCCTTCTTTTGGGGATAACCCACTTCTATCCACTTTTTCCACTTACAACCACTTTATCCACATATAGTAAAATATCCACTTCTAGTTGAAACTAATTTATTTTTAAGTGTTTTCTTGTTGCAAACCACTTAACCCATGACTAACCACTTTCACTGGTCAACTTTGTCTAGGAGCTTCTAGAATAATTTGATTTCTTTGACCTTCTAGGGGCTTCTAGATAACTCATGAGGGTTCTCCAACTTCACATGTCCATAACTCTCTAACTGTGAGGATTTATGCGGTGTTCCATATATCACCGGAAATGACATGACATATACTATCCATCTGGAATAGTCTCTCCTACAAATTCACTGATCTTCATTACATTATTCCTTAATCAAACTTGGGTTCCCTAACCACATTGTTGGGCTACGCAACCACCTAACCATTTGGACTTCACAAAATCATCTTCTATGATGGCTTTCACCATAAGGGGGCCACTTTGAGAACTTTATCCAAGAGCGTCTTCCCATCAGGGATTTCACCATAAAGGGGGCACTTTGGAGTTTATCAATTTGGTTCTTCCTATCAACCATGACATGACATCAATGACACAACTCCCTTTAATATCAACACATCATTATGACACCACTTGATATCAACCCTTTGACAACAATTACATCAATGAGCATATAACCAATAAACAATATATCAATGATACAAACACATCACTATGACAATACTTGAAATCAACCCTTTGACATCAATCATTTGACATAAATGACAACATAGTACAACACCTAGGTTTCCAACATAAGGTACATTATGAATTTATCCCAATATCATATTCTTCAATTCCCTAGAATTTGGCACATAAATTTTGCCTCTATATTTGAGAATTTCATCACTTTGTAGCTTATAGTCTTCAACTTTCTGTTGTAATTCACCTTGCTGAAGTTTTCCCTTTACCTCCATGTACTTTTGATCTAATTTTGGAGCTTCTAGAATTCTATCTTTAAAATATGTTTGGTACATGTTAATAGTTGTAGCATGCATCTCATGCATCCTTCTATTGAGTGCATCATCCACCTTGTTCTCTTTCCCTTTGATATTTTTTATATCAAAATCATATTCACTAAGGAAATCTAACCACCTTCTTTGTTTGGAATTTAAATTTGATTATCCAAACAATTATTTCAGAACACTATGGTTTGACCTCAACTCAAATCATTTCCCCATGAGGTAGTGCATCCACATCTTCAAGGAAAATACTATGGATTTCAACTCCAAATCATGAGTTGCATAGTTTCTTTCATGCTCATTCAAATTCCCTTATTCATAGCACACCACATACCCATTCTGACTAAGGACTACACCCAATCCTTATTTACATGCATCAATACATACAATGAAATATTTATTTGTATCAACAATACGCAGTATTGGAGCACTTGTTAATAAATGCTTCAAGTATTGGAAAATTATTTCACAATCCTGATTCCACTCAAACTTCACACCTTTCTTCTAAAAAGATGTAATTGTGTGTGCATTCTTTGAGAATACTTCAATAAATCTCTTGCAGTAACCTGTAAGGCCCATGAATGATCTCACTTTTGAGACATTCCTTGGTTTTGTCCATCCCTCAATGGCCTTTATCTTTTTAGGATATACTATTATCCCTTCCTCTGAAATAATGTGGCCCAAGTAATGAATTTGCTTCTGATAAAATGAGCACTTCCTCAATTTGGCATAGAACCTATGCTCCCTCGATACCTATAACACCATCCTTAAGTTTTTTTCATGTTCTTCCTCTGACTTAGAATATATAAGAATCTCATCCAAAAATACAAGGACAAACTTATCCAAGTAATTCCTGAATATACCATTCATGAGACACATGAAGAAAGTTGGTGCATTTGTTAATCCAAAGGGAACCTTTGTGAACTCATAATGGCCATACCTTGTTCTGAAATCATTCTTCCTAATGTCTTCTTCTTTAATTCTCACCTAATGATAGCCTAACCTAAGATCAATCTTTGAAAATATTTTTGCATCTTTGTCATGTTGAGAGCTACTTTGTCACACTTGTCCCCATCCTTAGAACTTAGGATAAAATAATTGTCCATACTTTATACTTTAAGGAAAATTAATATAATATTTCTTTTTGGCTTAAGCTCTCTAGCTTAGCTCCTTATCCTTAAATTTTAGGCCCCCCGTTTCCCTAACTAGTGGAGTTTAATCCCCCATACTCTTTTATCATGGTTTGTCTACATGCAATAATGTATTATATTAATCATAATACATATACAAAAATAGGCTCACTAGCCTTTAGCATCTAGGCTCTCTAACCTAATTCAAAACATAAGCCTCCTAGCTTATAA
>JASDQU011312565.1:27090-37572 GCA_032191745.1 Picea mariana
AGCACTTGTTAATAATTGTTTCAAGTGTTGGAAACTCTTTTCACAATCCAATGTCCACTGAAACTTCACACCTTTCTTTTGCAAGGAAGTGATTGGGTGTGCAATCTTTGAGAATCCTTTAATAAATATCCTATAGTATCCTACAAGGCCCATGAATGATTTGACCTCTATCACATTCTTTAGCGCTGACCATCCTCTAATGGCTTCTATCTTCTCAAGATCCACTGTTATCCCTTCCTCTAAAATGATATGTCCCAAATAATGAATTTTCTACTGATAAAATGAGCACTTTGTCAAATTGGCATACAATTGATTCTCCCTTAATACTTGTAATACCATCCTCAAGTTTTTTTCATGCTCTTCATTTGACTTAGAATATATAATAATTCCATCTAAAAATTACAATGATAAACTTATCTAAGTATTCTATGAAAATACCATTCATTAAACACATGAAGATAGCTGGTGCATTTGATAACCCAAATGGCACCACTATGAACTCATAATGGCCATATCTTGTTCTGAAAGAAATCTTTTTGATGTCTTCTTCTTTAATTATTACTTGATGATAACCTGACCTAAGATCAATCTTGGAGAATATTTTTACATCTTTCAACTGATCAAAGAGGTCATCGATCCTTGGAAAAGGATACTTATTATTTACAGTTACCTTGTTCAACTACCTAAAGTCAATGCAAAGTCTCAATGTTCCATCCTTTTTCTTCATAAATAAAACTAGGGCACCCCAAGGTGACACATTTGGGCATATATACCCCTTATTCAGAAGCTCTTCAAGTTTCATTTGCAATTCCTTCAATTCTGGTGTACTCATCCTGTAAGGGGTCTTGGATACTGGAGCTGCTCCAGGCATCAGATTTATGGAGAAATCAATGTCTCTTTTAGGGGGTAATCCTGGTATTTTCTTAAACACATCTTCAAACTCTTTTAGGACTACATAATCTTCAATATTTAACACTATATTTAGGTGTTTCCTCCATATGAGCTGCAAATATTTGACATCATTTTCTGTAACATTTCTTCAACTGCAATGTTGAAATTTCCCTGATAGTTATTGCCCTGGGAATTCCCTGCAATGTCCTTAGGTTAGCAATTAAATTCATCCATATGATGTTCCCTTCCTCATCCAAGAAAGTAAATTCACTGTTATGATAGTCTAGGATAACATGAATTTGGTCCAACCAATCCATCCCAATTAGACAATCAAAGGAACCTAAAGATGAGATGTTCAAATATTCCTTGGTGTTCAGACCATTCATATCCATGGGACACAACTTAACCATCTCATTAACTTTTCTTTTGGATCTTGTAGCCAGCTACACCAACCAAGATTTTCCATGCTTTCTTCTTGGAAAATTCAAACTTTCTACCATCTTAGGATCTATATAACTATTACTATCTCTTGAATCAATTAAAATAGCAATGGTTTGGTTTTTTATCATACCTTCCACTTCAATCATATGTGACTAATACTCTGTTTTCTTGTTGTTGAGGGCTTCATAGATCCTTGGTGCATTTATGCCCATGTCTTCCATTGTTTCATCTTGTTGTACATTGTGAAAAGTCCTCACTTTTTTACCTCTATGAGGACAATATCTATACATATGATCTCCTTTACAACCCCAACATTGAATAGGTGGATTCCTTGGCCTTTTCCCCCTTGTCTCAATCATTTTGGGTTCTCTAGACGTTGGATGTCCCTGAAGATTATTTCTGAAGAATGGTATCTTAGTCCCCTTCTTCCTCTTATCCATCTTGAATTTATTTTTGTCTTCCCAAGATTTTTGTAAAGTTGGCCTTGATTTTTTTTTATCATATAGGCATTTAGCATGCCTTATGGTCTCCTCCAATGTTTTGGGATCAACATATTGTATTTTGTCACTAATGAATGATGGAAATCCACTCAAATACCTTTGATTGTTAATTTTCTCATCCTTGATGAAAGAAACATACTTCAACAGTTCTAAAAACCTTCTTTCATATTCATCTATGGTCATACTCCCAAGATTTAGTTCAAAGAAATCTTTCGTTTTCTTGTCATAGTATCTCTTAATCAAGTATTTCTTTTCAAAATACTTCTTGAATTCCCTCCAAGTAACATTTTTCTCTTTAATGTGTTGCACCTGCACAAGATGATCCCACCACATGGATGCCTTTCCCTTGAGTTGACATATATAAATTATTCCTTCTGCATGAGAAGAATAATTACGCAATTGAAAATACTTTCTCATGCCCAGCAACCATGTCTCTGCATCTTCATCCTTCTTGTGTTTACCATCAAATGTAGGAGGTTTGATTTTGTTCATTTCTTCTCATAGATCATCCACCCCAGACCTCTTATGCTTCTAGATAGGGGATGGACTTGATTTTTTGTGTGCTCTCTTATTGGAATGCCTCGGGGAGTGATGGTGATGTCTGCTAACACTTCTTGTTCTTATTTTCTCATCAGGAGACCTATGACTTCCTGATTTTCTTGAGCCACTCTCCTTATACACATTATTTTCTTTTATGTTCAAGCTCTGCATTAACTTCATGTTAAAGTCCTCATGTTTCTCCTTGGCTTTCACAATCCTTTCATTATCAACTTTATGGATTTGTACATCCTTCTGCAAATTTTTAATGGTCTCTACCATATTCATGTTTTCATCCCTTCCTTCTCCATGTCCATTGGAGTTTGTTCCTTCAATGCCCATATGGACATCCATCCCTCTGATCTCATATTCCCAGTTGTAATCCCCCTATGAATATTCCATTCCTCTACACTATGTGTTGATCCTAACTTGATCTAGTTGTTGTTAACTCTGCAAAATGTCTATCCAACACAACTTTGTCAGGCTAACTGTTTCAACAATTTCATGAAAATATGAACCATTATGGTTCAATAATGCATCAGAATTATTTCTTCTGATTTCCTAAAAATTGAATTCCCAGATCAATTTTCTGGGTGAATAATTATATTCTATTGTCCAAGACCCTTCCAAAACCTTCTTTCATGCTCAATTCTAAGTCTTGAGCAGAAAGTTATGGTTATTTGAAAATTGTCCATTAATTTTTATGTTCGCTCTTCAACCTGGTGCAATTTTGCAATGTAATTATGCATTTTTGCACCTACTCCATTGGATTTTTAGTAGGATCTCAATTGGGTTTCTTCATATACATATTCAGGATAGTCTATCCAAGTTTCACCATTTTTTGGGTTCTGGGCTGCTTGTTATAGCCTGCTAAAGTTCTAGGTCAATTCGTGTTTTTGATATGGAATGATACAGGTACCTTCTTTTCCTTCTTAAACATTTTTAACATGCCAAGAATTTTAATTCAGATCTAGGAATATTTTCTATTGTTCAATATCTTTCCATAGACTTCTCCTATGCCTCTATCTGATTTCATAGCAGAAAGTTATGGCCTTTTGAAGTTAGTTGGGTCTTAAAATTTACCCTCCAATGTTTGTCCTGTAACTTCCTCATAAAAGCTTTGTTTGATGAACGGTTTACAAAATTATAAATCTCCCTTTGAGCTCTTTAATTTGAGCTACAGAGACAGAGTGTACCTTGGTTAAATTAGATCTACTGAAGTATGTTTTTGAGTAGCTAAAAACGTTGTTTAGGGCCTTAAAAATGTGTTGCAAAAAGATGGTCTTCAAACACTATAAAATGTCACATAAATTCACTGGTTTTCTACTATTGTACACCATCCAAACAACTTCGTGCACACAAATTTGAACATGTACACCCATATTTAGTATGCACAGCAACACCATAAGGTAGCACATGCTACGTGCACTTATAACCAATGTGGATCACTTCTTTGTCGCACCAATCACTAGTGCAAACTATTTTTGTGTTGCGTGCCAATATCCACCGTGCATAATTTTTGTTCATGCACTAATACTTCTTATGCGTAATTTTTGTGTCATGCGCTAATATTTCACATGCATTTCACTCTAAGCATTGCACCATGCCAAAGTTTAGTACGCCTCCACCGTGCATCAGTACTCCATGCGCACTATTAATTAAATTGTCACGCGACAACATATACCCACATTTCAAGTGCACCAACAAGATCCATCTACACTCTGTCAATATTGCGCACACCACATGCACCATTATTATGTGTGAACACACCATGCACACCAGTATTACGCATGTGCCACTCAATATGCACCGCAGAATGCTAAATTTAGTGTGCACACCCGTGCACCAATATGTTTTGCGCATTACCATTTTGCATCGCACAACACCAAATTTAAGTGCGCACACCCACGCGCCAATATTTTCCAAGCATTTCCACTCTGCACCACGCAGCACCAAATTTTAGTGCACATAGCCACACACCCTTATTTTCCACACATCAAAATCTTTTCAATGTGCATCATGCATTTTTAGTGTGCACACCTGTGCACATTCATTTTTATGTGCATCAATTCCTCGTGAATTCGACTGCAGAAATTGGGGCTTTTGCCAAAACAAAAATTCCCAATTTTCACCATAGACATTCTACAACTATGAAATTTGTTCAATTTCACCCTAGTAACACCAATTCAACCTCTGTGACAAAAAATCATTGTTGGTTAACATTCCTGGAATGAATGTTTCCCAAAATCAATTCACGAATTGAGAATTTTAATCAACTAATCTCGCTCCATCTATCATGGCTTCCCTGTAACTTCAAATTAGACCAATTCCAGGTCTAAATTTTCTAGAACATATCTTAAATTAAGAATACCTCACTACTTCGCCAAATTTCTCAATTTTCCCATGAATTTAACAACAGAAATTGGAGCTTTTGCCCAATTCCACGCAATTCCTTCAAATTTTTACCATGGGTGCTTTGTAACTTGAAATTTGGACGCTTCAAAATCAATTCTCTGTGAAATTTCACTTCAATTCAACTTTCTCAGCCCATTCAGTCTCAGTGTTGAAAATTGGAACTCTGATACCATATTGTAACATCCCCAACATCCAACTAGGCTATGCCACATAACATTTTCCGAACTTGTATACAATTAAAACATATATACACCAAAAACTCTTGTAGAAATTTATATATATATAACTTAAAACAAAAAAATGCATTCTGCAAATGCACAAATTCATACAGAATAATAATAAAAATACACATGACACACACAGGAAAAACCCATTAAAATAAACGCATAAATAATAATTGATCCGGATTATTTTCGGCACGAAATGAGAGTGGAGATATAATAAAGAAATGTACATAGATCTCTTGGATATCCAATAATATAACAGAAATGTATCAAAGATGAAACCATAAACACAAAGATGTAGTAATACACAATTTCTATTAATGTGTGAAATGTACAGAACTGTAAAAATACAAAGTGAAAGACTCGTTAGAATGGTAGCAACTTATCTATGAGAAGAGATGTGACAGCTACTCAAATTTGCAAGAAGATGATTGCTACAATGAGGCTCCAAAGGCATTTTTAACATAAGTAAAATCCAAAACCCTAACCCCAAAAGATGAAAATCCAAAAGGTTTGTGGGCCCCAATGTGGGTAGTTGATACGTCAACTTCTCAAGGGTGTAACTTTTGTATATAATATCATTTTGGGGTGCTCAATACACCATTGGGAAGGTCTAATCGAGAAGAATAATTTTATACTGGTCTAAGTTAGTGCCATTGGTAGTCACTTGGGCCCCAAATCCCCAAAAGACGTCGTTTAGGGTCTCAAAACGACCCCAGAAGTTTGGAACCCGAAAAACTGTTGAAAAACTACCAAGATGAAAATTTGTTTTTCGAGCCCGTGGAATAGGTGGGTGGCCACCGATATCCACCTGGATCAATATTCCCTCCTTAGGAATAAATGGTATCCATTGCATTGAGTTTCCAAGGGAGATAGGGAAGCATTTTTTGAATTTAAATCTTGGTGAGTTGCTTGTCTTGTTGGATACGTCACACTGCTCGGTTTGTGGAAGGTTGTCACGAACCTATTGTTGGCAGGCTTGACTCTGTTCAACCAATTGGGCTACCTAATATGAGCGTGTACAGAAGGAATCTTTGTTTTTTTTTGCAATCTTATCAACCTACTTCTATTGGACAGAAGGTGCTTGGGCTGAGGATGTAGTGGTTGCAGTATCCTTATGTTCCCCTTTTGAATAGATTGTGAAGAAGCTAAATCTTGTAGTATGAGATACTACCTTGCAGAACTATTTAGGTGGGATAGTAGTTGAAACTACCTCTAGTATTCTGAAGAGATGACCCCCTAGAGAAACAATGGCACTGCAGGGTCGAGACTCATAAACAGCATGGCACTTCCACACATATGGTTGGCCCAAGAGAACATCACAAACATCCAGTGGGGAAACATCACATAATACCTCATCCTTGAAGGGTTGGATGTTGTATGAAAATCATCACTGTTGATTGACACGAAGATATTGTCCCTGGAAAAGCCACCCAATGTTGTACGGTTGTGGGTGTAGTGTTGTCAACAATCCCAACGGTTTGACAACCTCTGTTGAGATGATGTTATTTTGGCTTCTGCTATCAACAATAAAATGCAGTGGGGTTCCCTTCACACACATTTGTGAATGAAAAAGGTTCTCCCCCTCTTCAGGATCTGTGGGTTCTTCTGGTTGAATTGTTGTGGTCGCGACAATAGCAGTGGGGTATGTGTCGATGATATGTCTTTTACCAGTATTTTCATAATCAGATTCTGAATCAGGGTTTAGCTCCTTGTCTATGATCTCGACCACCAATGACTGTTTTGAGCAACATTCATCAGGGTTGTGCCAGAGGATTTTGTGGAAATCACACCATTTTCTGGTGTCCTTCTTCGTCTTTCTGTGACCCTTATTTTCCTATGGCTTAGACTGGTTTCCGAGAAGATATTTTTTAGGGTCATCTTTCTCATACTTTGGTTGTTTTAGATTTGCAGATCCAAAGTCCTATTTGTTATGGTGCCTAAATTTCTTCTCGATTTTCACAACATATCAATACGCAACACCGAGTGATGAGATATCTAGAAAATCCATTTTAGTTTGGATGTATCTGTGTAGAGCCCCGCGGTATTTCAGAACCAAATGTCCCTCGAAGTCTTTGATACTCAGCTTGGTGCGCAAGGTATGGAAGGTATTGGTGAACTCTGGAACTTCTTGGCTCCTCTCTTGCCAAAGTGTGGTCCATCTCATGTACTGGTCTTCATATTTGCCAATAGGGTAATATTGTTTCTTTACCGCATCCACAAAAAAATCCCAAGTGGGCTCGACCCCATATATTTCAGATTCCTCTGTGGAACTTTTCTCCTAGTAAGTTTCCCACCAATGTTTGACATGGGGGATAGCCTTAAGGATTGAATTTGATCTTTTCCTTATCAGAAAAATGGTGAACAGAGAAATAACCTTCTAGCAAATTTAACCATTTTTCTAGGGCATCTGCATCTATCTGTCCTTCAAATATGGGAATATCAAAATTAACTTGTACCTTGAAAGGCAAGGTGTCTCCAAAGTGGTTGTTTGATGAATACGTGCATGTTGTTATCGGTAGGCATTGAAGGAAGTGAGAAAAAATCTACATCATTCATTCCCTCTATCGCATGAGAGCCTGCTCAAGCAACAGATTAATATAATCATCTTCTCTGTCATTTTTATTGTCTTCCACCATGGAGGGTTTGTTGGGTGTGCAAGAGCGATTTTATTCAAGAGAGACAAGCTCAATACCCAACTTTATATACTCGGACCTCGTCGGGTACATGCATTGAAAAATGATCAAGAGTAGCCTGCGCTGATACAACTAATCCGGACTATTTTCGGCACAAAATGAGAGAAGAGATATAGCACATAAATATACATAGATATTGAAAGAGAGGCAATAATATAAAAAATATATATCGGAAATATAACAAGAGGCACAGATATACAGTAATACACAATTTCTATTAATGTGTGAAATGTACAGAATTGTAAAAATACAGAGTGAAAGACTCGCTAGAATGGTGGCAACTTATCTCTGAGAAGAGATGTGACAGTTACTCGCACTCGCAAGAAGATGATTGTTACAATGAGGCTCCAAAGTAATTTTTAACATAAGTAAAATCCAAAACCATAACCCTGAAAGATGAAAATCCAAAATTTTTGTGGGCCTCGATGGGGGTAGTTGATACGTCAACTTCCCGGGGGTGTAACTTTTGCATATGATCTATGTTTGGGGTGCTTGATACACCATTGGAGAGGTCTAACCGAGAAGAAAAAAATTTGACTGGCCCGAGTTACTTTGATTTGTGGTCACTTGGGCCCCAAATTGTAAGTTTTAAACCTGTGAATTAAAGAAATGCATATAGATTCTTAAGCAAAACAAAATTTAATCAATGACTCATACACATAGTACACAGAGATTTTATACCAGAAACCCTCAACTGGGAAAACCTTTCTTATATTCATTATATCAAATTTCACCATTCACTATACAATATATATACAATGTTTTTAGGTATTACGTAGATACCAAAACCCTAATCCCTTAATCTGGTATTAATTTACAAAACCGCTAAAAATAGCAAAATCCACTAAAAATAGCAAAAACCTCCAAAACAAAATAATTTTGGGACGCTGCCCCGGGCTACCGCCCGTTCCCGAATGTTGCACGTAACCAGAGGGGGGGAATACCTGCCCCGCCCTGGGACCCCCCTAGGAAAGTTCCCGACACACATGATACAAATAGAGCACTACTACGAGGGATCATCAGACACAATTTCCATATCTGACGTGCCCACACAAACACATGCAAAGAATATAACACATACCCAACATTATCCCACTTGTTGTTTTCTTTTTATCTAGGGGTCCAGGGGATTATATAGTCAACAGTCTAGGGCAACAATGCCTATTGTTACTCTACACTAGAAGAACTTTTCTATGCTCACAGACTTTGTCAATGAATCTACAACATTCTTCAAAGTGTCAACCTTTTCCAGCAACACCTTCTTTTCCTCAACCATGTCTCTCACAAAGTGATACTGAACTTCAATATGCTTTGTCTTCGAATGATAAGATGGGTTCTTTACCAGGAAGATTGCACTCTGACTGTCACAATCTAATCTCACTGCTTGTTGTACCAACCCAATACCTGAACACAATCTTTGTAACCATATTGCTTCCTTGCTTGCATGAGTGGCTTCCATGTATTCATCTTCTGTAGTTGAGAGTGCCATTACAGCCTATCTTTTGCTCATCCAACTAATTTCTCCTCCAAATAGGTTAAACACATACCCACTTGTAGATCTTCTACGATCCAGATCTTCAGCCCAGTCTGCATCAACAAAGCCATGTATGTCCAGCACTCTGTCCAATCCTGGTCTTCCTTGGTAGCACAATTTATAACTAGTAGTGCCACGAAGATACTTGAAGACCCTATTTACTATTGTCCAATGCTCCTTCCCTAGTTTTGACATATACCTGCTCAAAACTCCCACTGCATGTGCAATGTCCGGTCTAGTACAGACCATTGCATTCATCAAACTGCCAACTACATTGGCATATAGAACATGGGACATGTCCTCTTCTTCTTCCTGTGTCTTGGGACACTGATCTGCAAATAACTTTACACCTATAGGAATAGGAACCTTGATCGGTTTACTTCCAGGCATATTAAACCTATGCAATATCATCTCAACATATTTTCTCTGATTCAACCAGAGTTTCATGTTTGCACGATCTCTTTTAATCTCCATTCCGAGAATGAAGTTAGCATCACTGAGATCCTTCATGTCAAATTTGGAGGATAGTTGTGATTTCACCTCCTTGATAACATCCATGTTATTTCCTACCAACAACATGTCATAAACATACAACACTACTTAAATGAAGTGATTAACAACCTGCTTGGAATATACACAGTGATCAACCCTGCTTCTTACAAATCCCAATTCAAGGGTATATGTGTCAAACTTTTGATACCACATCCTAGGTGATTGCTTAAGACCATATAGTGACTTATTTAGCTTACATACCATCTCTTTCTTTCCCTTTACTACAAATCCTTCTGGCTTCTTCATGTAGATTTCTTCTTCTAGATCCCCATGTAGGAATGATGTCTTCACATCCATCTATTCCACTTCAAGATCAAAAGCAACATCAATAGATAAAAGAAATCTAATAGAAGTTAACTTAGCAACAGGAGAAAAAATCTCACCAAAGTCAATTCTCTCTACCTGGGAATAACCTTTTTCTATTAACCGAGCTTTGTATTTCTCCATATTTCCTTCTGCATTAAACTTCTTCTTAAACAACCATTTTCTACCAACAGATTTTCTTCCAGATGGCAACTCAACTATATCCCATGCCTCATTCTTATCCAAGGCATCCATTTCTTCAACCATGGCCTTCTTCCATAGTTTACTATCCTCTGAATTCACTGCTTCCCTGACAGTTCTGGGATCATCATCAGTAATAGATAAAGAAAAATTGGAACAGAAATTAGGTGGACTATACCTTTCTAGTT
>JASDQU011312566.1:14403-31008 GCA_032191745.1 Picea mariana
TCTGGTCTTGTCAGGAGTTCCTGACTCGAGAAATCAGAGGTAAGAGTTATGAGAACTCGCGAAACGCAAAATAGCGATTTGATCTGAGTCGTTGGATTGAGGAGAGATCTGGGTCGTTGATTGTCCAGGGAGACGATTCGCAAAGTACAAACTTGCAAAGCGCAAAATTGCTACATGCTCAAAATATTGGCCCACAGTCATAGCAAAAGGTCACATCAGTGAAGGAGAATAGAGGGGATAGCATGTGCTAAGCTCTTGTCGGGATTTCAGAATTCGTGAAAGTCAAAGTGACTCGCATGCAAAGGCCCGATACGCAAAGTCGTGATGCGCATTTCGATTAGGCAACTGGTCACATAAAGGGAGGGGCTTAACCAGGAGAGATATCGCCTAAATACGTTGAAGCTTAAAAGAGTTAAGGAGAAAGCCACGGGTTCCATATAACCTGCGCTTTAAGGGAAATAGGGCATGTTAAGTGGATTTGAGGTTCTTGAGGGCTAAAGAGTCAATCAGACTTAGTTTCTTGATCGATCCTAGACCGGGAGGTCGCACAGTCCTTAGGAGAGAAGGGGGTTCTGCATCAGATGTCATTGGTGAATGGCCACATACAATATTACAATGATGATGTGTAAAATTATGTTTTGAAATAATTGCTAACTTGAAGTGAGAAAAGTTGTAAAATTCCACACACTAATTCACCCCCCCCCCCTCTCTTAGTGTGGCTGGTGTGTTCAACAATTGGTATCAGAGCGAGCCTTCACTATAAGCCTAACAAAATTGAAGGAGATCCATGGACACACATATGGATGTTCAAGCAATGACCTATATAAATGAGGTTCCATTCTTTGATGAGACAAATTATTTAGGATGGAGAGTAAAAATGAAATCATATTTGAAATCAAAAGGAGAAGGTATTTTTGGACCCATTGCCTCGAAGAATATATCCAAGTTTGCAGCCCAAAGAAGAGTAAGGAAGAACAATGAAGTGGTATTGAATATTCTTCTCAATGGACTATCAGATACCGTCAAAGCAAGCATGGGACTATGCACATCCACAAAGGACTTATGGCTGAAGTTACAAAAGGTGCATCAAATCAAAAGAGAAGACACATAAGACATTCCTATCAAGGATGAGAAGGAATACTCGGCCATCAATAAAGGTAAAGACTCTCCACAATATTCTGATTGCAATAATGTTGATATTGAATGTTCCCCTGTAAGTAAAGAAGAATATTCAGATACAATAGAAGAAAGTTTTGTTAGCATTTATCCCATGGAAGAAGTAGAAGAAGAATTGTCAAAGGTTAAATAGAAATTTGATTGTGGGTTTGTTGAATACAACTATGACCATAGTGATTCATACTATAGCTATATTCATGAGCACACTAAAGAATTTCTTGAAAAGAATCAAAAACATATATTGGAAATAAAGGAAATGCTCAAAGACAATGAAAAGGTCATATCTTAGCAAGATATTCAGTTAGAAGAAAAAAAAGAGGAGATCGAGAGATTGAAGAATGAAATCAGTCAAGTAAAAGAAAATAAGAAGGAAGATGATGAGTTTAGCATAAACCTTGCAGATCTAAAATAACTAAGAGAAAGCAATGTCAATCTGAAGACCCAACTTGAAGAAGCCAAAAGAAGAGAGGAGGTAGTGAGGAACCAGTTGAACGAAAGGGAAGAATCATGTCATAAACTTGAAGCAGAAGTTGTGAATCTTAGAAAGAAAGTTGAGAAGTGTAACACCCATGTCAAGTTCATGAACAACTCTATGATCTTGGATGAGATATTGGAAAGCCAAAGATCACCAAATGATAAATCCTGTCTTGGCTACAACAAGGAAGAAATTGGTACTCCTATGAAGCTTGATGCAGGTCCTTCATTTGTAAAGGGTGAAAACAGGTTTTATGTAGGTCCTTCATTTGTAAAGGGTGAAAGTAGGTTTGATGCAGGTCCTTCATGTTCAAAGAGTGAAAGAAACACTACAATATTCAAAAGATCAGATCAAGGAAGACATCAAGAAGCTATTCCTACACCTCAAAGCAAGTTTAGAAGAGATACATCTTCAAGGATGAGTCAAAGGGGCAGGTATGAAATGTTTTTTAATGGTCATTGCTTTTCTTGTAATGAATATGGTCATAGAGACTTGGATTGTAGGAATCATGGAAGAAAAGATGTTGGTAGGTTCAACAACATTGTAAGGTGTTGGAAATGCAATCGTGTTGGACATATTTTTGCACATTGTCACACTGTGAGATGCTAAAATTGTGGTGGATTTGGCCACAAAGCCCAAGACTATTGGAACTCAAGGAGACAGTCAATGAGAAATGATTCATACAATACAACAAAAAGAGTAAATGAAACATGGAATAAAAATGAAGTTGAAATAATAGAATATCATAGAACAAAGGTCGAGAAACCAAGACACTCACAGATGTGAATAGCAAAGACTGAACATGTGAACATGAGGGGAGTTAAATGTTGCACAAAGAATTGTCGCCATGCGATAAGAAGAGTATAAAAGTATCTCAAATGAATTTAAAGCATTGCAAAATAGAGAAGCATCATGTATAGAGATGGATACATCTAGTCAGAGATCGATGAGAAGCAATGGATAGGTCCAAGGATCGTTTGTGTAGTGTTCCAATAGAGAAGCAATATCTACAGCGACAACAATATGTTGTATACATTGGTGTACATGGAATATTATAGAGATGCATGTGGAGAGAACCCATTAGGAAGAGATACCCTTTAGAAACAAAGGGGGAGACTAGTTAAAGGCAGAGAGATAATATTGACAAGGGGAGTCATCCAGTTCAGGCAAAGCATGATTGCAGGGGGATTTACCCGAGGTTCAACAGATTGGTCAACAACATGTAGACAAACATAGGTTGATCATATGGGGAGCAACCCTTTACCATTGATGTCAAATGAGGAGAGTAATTTCAAAGGAGAGAAGCATCATCACAGGGGAATAAAAATAGTCAGAGCCTCACTCTCTGATATTGATGTCATAGGTGGAGAGAAGCAGTAAAAAAAGTTAAGCCGAATTTTTTTTTGCTATCAGATAGAAAATAATATTAGTGATAGGGGGAGAAAAGGAATGAACTCATTTTTGTTTTACAAATATGTTGACCTCAATGAAAAAGGGGGATATTGCTGGCATTATTTTTGGCAACATGAGTCAAACATGTACAGTAATTAGAGAAAAGGAAGATCACCTTGTGGTAGAAGTAATTTGTGATCACTGTTGATCACGATAGGATCAACAATGATCCTATGATTCAAAAGCTCAGAAGATATAGTGCATTTGAAATCACCCAGAAGCCAGAGCCTACACAGAAGAATCCTTTGTAAAGGATCAAGGAAGAATCATGTTCGTTGAGATAGTTTTTGGGAGTAATCACAACCATCAGATCAGTTACAGCCACTGATCAAATCCAAGTGGAAAGATAGCGTAAGTTTCGGTACATTGGAGATAAGGCAAAGGAATGAACTCACGAAATCCTACTAGTCGTTGATCTATTTAGAGCATGCCAAGAAATATGGTGGTCAACTTCAGCGCTGACCACTTCTGTGAAAAGGAGTTCGAATTGAACCAGAATTCCCGAAGTTCGAATTCACGAAAAAAGCGCTAGTCGTTTGATCTAAGGAACACTTCGGGAAATATCCCAACCGTTGGATCGAGTAAAGGGGAAAGATAGGATAAGCAAGGACAAAGGCTCAAGATATCGAATAGTCAAATTCCTGACAACCATTGGATCATGTTAAGATTTTCGGGTTAAAGAAGGATCGTTAGATGAATTCAAGTTACTTGAGGTTTATTCTTCAGGGAATCTCACTCTGAGAGAATTGGGAAGTGGGAAAAAGAGAATAACCCAAAGTCCTGAAGGCATAAATGAATCGGGACCATTGATCTAGACGCGATCACAGTCATGAGATCAAGGATTCAGATGAACCTATGAATGTTAGATTCAGGAGGAGGACATGTGACACATCAAAAGATCCACGTCAATAAGGACATGTGGTGCAATCAGATGGTGACAAGTGTCTAGGTCCAGTTGGCACTTTAAGTTACATAAGTCACGAATCTAGGTAAAACATGGAAGCCACTCAGCTAGTGCCACATCAACAAGCTACGTCACTCCAAGAGTATGTCCTTCGGGGATTTCCAGTTCCTCCTACCAACTCCTACCCGAAGCACCAAAGTTAATGTTGGTTGTTGATCTAATATCATATGGGTTCTCACATGATCATTAGATCAAAACATAGTGGAAAGATAGTGTACGCACTTCCATGTTGACCAACTCCAGTGAAAATTGAAGCAACAATTACCTAGACCTCCTAAGCCTCGAAGTCCCGAAATCCTGAAATAAATAATGGTCATCCATCTCAACCTTTGATTAAGTCATAGATGTTGGATTAAGCAGTAAAAGGATAAGTAAGGACTGGAGATAGACCATTGATTTGGTTCTAGGAATCACGTCAACCATCGAATCAACCCTTGAGAGAGGTAACCACTTCGGGAAGTTCAAACTTTGAAGACGGGATGATTCTAAGAGAGAAATCACCCGAAGGCCGAAGTCGGGAGGACTAGGTTCCATCCCCCGGTCACGGGTTACAAATGCATAAGCCATGAGGTGCTGGGAACATCTCTTAAATTAATAAGCCCATGGTTTTTGTGCATATGGTCACATGTAAATGGTTTCAAGGAAGCACCTCTACAAAATTCGATTTCTGCAACATTTGCAGAGACAAAGGAAATTGATCCATACCTGTGATTGATTTATGAAAAATAGGTCAAAGGGTTGTTGAAAGCATAGGAAGGTTAGTACTCATCATGCCATTTCTGGTGATAGGTGGTATTCCAGGTTTAAATTTGAAGACCCGGAATGATGGTCAATGGTGGTTGTGCATTGGTCCCAAAGTTGTTGTAAGTGGTCAAGTTAGTTGTAACTTGTGGCACAATTTGGCCCTAAAACTAAACTAGAGTTGAGCATGAAAGAGTATAAATACAACTATGCTTGGTTCATTTTGAAGTTGTGAGGGAGTGGGTGAAGAAGTGGATCTGCACTTGAGGCCGGTGATTTCTGGTATGGTGATCCTTTGGCACAATCAAGGTGCGAATTTCAAGAGAAGATAAAGTGAAGAAGGTGTGAATTTCGTAGAGAAGATGAAGTGAAGAAGGGAGAAATTCAAGGGAATATGAAGTCTAGTGATGATCATTTTTTGTAGACCTTTGATCATGAGCTAGAGAAGATACAATAACTGAATGACTTGTATTTGGGTTGGTTGTACTACTAGATCAATTCCAGTTAGATAGATTGCATTTTATCGGCAAGCCGAGTCTTGCTTGAGAGTTGGTGCTCTCTTGAGCATTGGTGCTCTCCTTGGAGTCGTTGCTCCTTACTTCAGTTGGTGTTGATAAAACCCCCGTGATTTTAGTCACATATATAAAATAATACAAAATCTTATATAGACATATGGTGTCTCTTGTGTTCATTGTGCTTATGAATTGATTTCTCTTCATTATTGATGGATGTCATTGGTGAATGGATACATACAATCTTACAATGATGATGTGTAAAATTATGTTTTTAAATGATTGCTAACTTGAAGTGAGAAAAGTTGTAAAAGTCCACACACTAATTCACCCCCCTCTTAGTGTGGTTGGTGTCTTCAACACAAACAAGCTTGTACTTTCTGTTATAACATCAATTGCCACCTCGTATGCATTGATGACTTGTTTGGTTTTTCCCTGTCCTACTTGTAGACATTAGTCCCCTTTACCTCCTATGGATTATTAAAAAAACATTATTTTTTGACATGTACGCGCCCTAACCACTATGAAAGAAACGTATACATGTGTTTCTCCAAAGAAATTCGTTTACATCTCATTTTTTTCTCAAAAATATATAAAAAAAATTGCATAATTATGCATTGGGTTACAAGTTTTTTGGTTTCCTAACGCCCTTTTACCTATATACAATCGTTTGCAACCACTCCAACCACTTGGAGATGGTATAAATTGAGCATGAAGCATGAGGAGAGGACAATAATTCTTGAAGCAGAGTATGCTCTCTATTTCCCACCTTGTATGCAAGCCCTTAAATTTTCGTTGTCGATTCATGTTCTTAGACCTGGAAACCCTCATTTCTGTCCTTTTCCATGCTTCCTATATTTGACGAAGAAGTCTCCCTTAATACTCTTTGGGTCTTTCTAAGCATTGAAGTCAGAGGTTCATCTTATAGTTAGTGGCTTGGGTCAAGGGACCTAGAGTCCGTTCGAGGAGCAGTTCCATAATAGGTGCAAGTGATAACTACCTAAATTATGTTGTCAACCAATAAAGGTACCTCTTTCCTTCGAAATTCGTATGTTCTTTTTATATGATCATCATGTTTGAATATCTCATTATATAGAATACTAATTGTTCCAATTATTTCTATCTTTGATCATTTCTATAAGAGTTAGTTATTATATAATTGTATTCCTTTATAGTTTTCTTCTTGAGTATTGTGCGGGTTGGAAAAGGAATAGTTTGGAGGGAGCACGCTAAGCTTAGAGCCATGGGGTCTTCAACAAATGTAGGATAACCAATATTTCCCTTCTTCCTTACTTCTTGTAGTTAGTTATATGATCAAGTTAGTTACACATATTTAATTGCATTATTGGAATTTGGTTTGGTGTTTAAATGATCAACGCTCTGTTATGGCTTTAACCAATAGCCATAGGGATTTTTCCCATAACATAACTAGCAACCATACTGAGGACTCTCTTTGTGGGCTAGTTTTTGGTTCTTGCCTTTGTTTTTCTGGTTTTTTCTATTTTTGAATGAGTAGCTTAAAGTTTTTTTAGCCTTGTTTATTCCTTGTCAAGCCTTTGGATTTGTCTTGCAGTCTTTTCTGGAAGTGATATGTTTGTATACGTACTTTACTGTGTAGATAGTTGCATACATACGTGATTTTTCTTTGATATTGTTGTGCACATACGTGTTTTGCCTTATATACAATTGTGTACATCTCCTAAAGGAGATTGTTTCAACTCTTTTCATCTTTTCTAGAGGTTCTTGCTTGGTTTTCTGGGATCTTTCAAGGTCCTTGGGCCCTCTCTAGCCCATTGTCAATTATAGAAATCATATAAGTTGGATGTTATTACAAATAAAAATAAGATTATTTGATGCTTCTATGGTTGTGATTCATTATTATATTTTCTCTTTGTTTTCCATTTTTTGTTGGCTTTCTTTCTATCCCTGTTATTGCATTCATTGTTTCAGGCCTTAGACCTAGGTTTTTCCAAGTCTTTCTTGGGTTCTTAGAGTGTATATGATATTTCCTTTGACAAAAAAAGTGCACATGCGCTTCTTATTAAAGAGTAAAGGCGTGTACATACACTCCTTATAGAAAGAAAAGGCACATACATAAGCTCATATATGCTCCCTATAGTGATAAAAGGGGCGTATACCTCCTAAAAAATGTTTTTTCTAGTTGTTTTTTCAACTTTTTTAAGCCTTGTTTTGGCTAAATTTTTGGGGGTCTTTTTTGGGGAGTTTGTTCCTGAAAATTCTTGTGGCATATATATAGTTGGTAAAGCCTTAAAATTGAAAAAAAAACAAAAAAAAAATATCCTTATTTGGCTCCTTTTTATTTTTTGGATTGCATAACTATAGGACTAGTTTTGTTCTCAAGGTCTTGGTTTCGTGGATGTTGTTGTGGTCATTTATGAAACCCGAGTTTGTATCTAAGTTCGACACTTTTAATTTGTGGTTTACTTTGATTTTTAAAACATTAAAAAAAAAAAAAAACTTTCTTTTAGCATATTTTGTTTAGTTTTTGCTTTAGTAGAAAGAAGAAGAAAACGAAAAAAAATAAATTGTTGTTAGTTCGGTCTCTTTCTTTCTATTGCATTATTTTTCATTCATATTTGAAAAAGAAAAGATATTAGAATAAGATTTTGTTTTCTTCTCATCTTGAAAATCATTCAAAAAGAACAAAGAACATCCTTTTGTTTGCTTCTTTTTCTTTTTTAAAAGGTTGCATTGTGCATTTTGCATCAAAAAGAAAAAAATTTGCATTTCAAGATTTACATTGATTGTTCATGCATTTTGCTTTCTTGAAACGTTTTTCCATTGTATAATTAGTGTAAATTTTTCTTTGTTGGCGTTCTTATTAGTTTCATTTTGCAAGAGTTTCAAACAACATCAATTGCACTTCCACACCCTTTGAGTAAAAATAAATCGCTAAGATGAATGCTAAATTTAAAATTTGCTAGACTTTGTTTCTAGGGTTCATCAACAAGTTTAGGGTTAGGGACTTGGACTAGGATTATAGAGATAACTCTCCAAGGTTGTTGAAAAAAAATAGGATTCTGAGTTAGGGAGAGAGAAATCCAATTTTCTTATAGGTGTGGCCGAGAAACTCCTCTAACATAGGAGACAAACACGAGGTCGTGTGAGGACGAGTTGAGGAGATATCCCCTCCAAGTCTTGACCAAGTGTAGTGGATAGATCATATACAATGGTTTCACTAGTGCCTTTACCTCCCTAAGATGAGGCGCTTTCGGAGCTTTGGTATTTTCTACCTTGTCCATACGTTTCATCCCGACTATCCACTATACTCGCGGACGTCGACTGTTAGTTGGTATCCTTAGTCACTTTTCCTAGGTATATCAGAGGTAACTACGGGGGGTTTCTTGTGGTGCCTGAGGTAGACATTGTATCACACTATCAGTACCCCTAGAGGGTGCCCCATGAAATGAGGGGTGCTTGCACCAGGTAGGTTTATTACTTGGAGGTCGGAGTAATTGTTTATCACTCCTTCTTTCATGAGTATTGAGATTTGATCAATCCATGTCGGTTTCTAGAAGACCCCTTTCCACTTTATCATTGCTTTGGACTTAGGACCTTATCCACCTGGGCTGAATTTTTTGAATAAGTTAATTGTTTGTGATGTTTCTCTTAGGAATTTTTAGTGGAGTGTTTGTTTGTATAGTTTTCCTTAGGTTGTGTTTGTATCACCGCTTTTAGATTGTTGATTCAAGGTGGTCGACCAATCACTCCACTGGTCGGGAAGGACCCTTGGCATTTATTTTGAAAGCGTGGAGACACCTCCTAGAAGGCATGGGTTTTTATACTATTGGTTTGCCAGAATCAGTGTGTGATACTATTTCAGACATGAACAATCCTGCAAGGGATGAACCTGTGCATAAAAACATCATGGATAAATTTATTGAGGATATCAACCAAGGAACCCCTTTCCAAGGGGATTCTTGTGTTTTTCATTTATTTAGAAACAACTTGATATTGGCACAAGATCTAAGATGATCAACATAGGCATTGTTTAAGGCTGTGGACAATGAAGGAGATCAACTTGTTAGCATGAAGGTCCCCATGCCATCACGATTGATGTCCATTTCATATGTAATATATGTGAATTCATGCATTATATTATTGTACGTAAAATAATAATGAGACTCTCATAATACCTTTTTCATGTGGGAGAAAAGAAAAACAAATAAAGAGAAGAAGGAGAAACAGACTGGAGAGAATTTGAAGCGTTGGGGACACTTGACCTTCCAGCTATCCTCACGGTCGAATCAGCCTCATGTATCTTGTTTCCCCACAATCACAAATGGGTTCTTTGGTTGTGAATAATATAAAGAGGTTGCCCATATGTCATTGAGGAGCATAGAGATGAACTAGAGAGCCTGTAACAAGCCCATTGTTGAATAATAAAGAGCCTGACCAAAGCCAAAAGAATGTTGGTTTTCCCATTTGGGTTTCCAGGGTAAATTATGAGTCTATGTGTGATCATTGGTGTGGTTATATTTTTTTATGAATGGCAAATGGTATGCACTGTAAGTTAATGGTCATTTGTGTATGGTTTAGCAATGAGAGCTTCGTGTCATTTGGTTTGAACTCATTTTATATTAACTTGGTCCTTGTGGGTCAGTAAAATAGATTAACAATTCTTTCACCACACTCGTACATTGATTTAGAAGTTGTAAATCAACAGCCCTCCTTCCTAAGCCATTTTTATTTACTTGATGGTTTCTAATTTGGTTTTAAGAGTCACTGGGCACATTCTCAAATTTGTTGGGTAGTTTCCTTCGCCCATAAATCATATATGGATTATATATCAAAATATGGGGGTGTCTGGGCATTTCTTAGCTACCTATGAACTGTCTACACATTTTTTCAATTCAACCAGCTATCAATTTCACCTCCATATGTTTTTCACTGTTGTTGAATGCACAACTCGACTTCCCAAACGTTTTCTCTGCCAATGAATGTTACGATCGAGTTACATATGGTGTTTTGTGTCATGGGTTATCAAAACAAATTGCCCAAAAATGTTTTTCTACACAGTTGGTTGTCAAATCCATCCTCCAAACATTTTTACACATCGTGGGTTATCAAATTCACCCTTCAAACTTTCTCCTCATGTGTTGGTTTCCAAATCCGACTTTCCAAGATTTCCCATTCACGGTTAGCCAATGAATCCACCTTTTATTCATTTATTTAGCCATGAGTCGACCCACTTTGAATATGATTTCTCTAGGGTCGAATTCCCCTTCCTTATTCAACCAAAAACAATTCCTAATTGACTAGATCCACCCATGGTTCGATGGGGTTCTCCTTTGGTTGTTTCGTATCCCCTGTGTTGAGCACTCAACACACCTTAAAAGTGTTTGTAAACTTTTTTTCTTTTGGGTACCACTTTGTCATTTCTGAACAGAGTCAGTTGTGTAAGGATCAATTGGTTTTTCTATTGTTGTGTTTTATCATTGATCACATTCGGTTTGATTTGAAGTTTGTTGAACAGATTGGAATTTTTCTCCAAGTAAACGTGGCATTAGACTAAGTGCACACAGCTTAAAATTTATTTTATAAAGATCCACACGCCCATCGACGATTTTGGTCTGCGAAAATAATTCCTTAAAAACAATCGTCGATGTATCGTCGGCATCGGCAAAATCCGAAAGGAAAAATTCCCACATAACAACGATAATCATCGATCATCGATTTTCGATGTATCGTCGGCATCGGAGAAATGGGAGAAAGAGCACACCAAAAAAAAACGTATGCCTAAGGAAAATCACCGACGTTGAAACAACGTTTATCACGTCGAAAAGGTCAAATCAATCGTCGTGTGTTTTGCTGTGTAGATAGTTCATATTGCTCAGTTATCTCCCACGTCATATTTTGATGTTCCCCGTGTTATACATGTACTTCCACGCCAATACTTCCATGTCAGCACTGTATGACAATTTGGGTCAGCATCAGAACGTTTTCCTAAAGGCATCGACAAAACAATGTCAAAGACAAATTGTCAACGTCGATGCACTCATTAACTACCAGCGGATTGCTAGAACACTGAACTATGGGATTTAGATCAAACCTTTATCCGTTGACGCCAATAATCTTGGCCAATCTGCACTTTCCATTTAACGATCCTACTTATCCTCGATACTGATCATACTAGTTCCACTGGAGTGCGAAAATGCTCGGGTAATTTGAGGAGACACCTCTAGCTAAGTGAAGGATGAGGTTTGTGATTTGTTAGAAAATTAAGAGCTTCGCATAACCGATAGCACAACGTCATGCGCCGATCAACTTTCAAAAAAATTTGAATTCGTCGATGAACTCTAAAAGTAACATGTTCCTGCGTCGCCAGCCTGCGTTGCATTTAATCCTGAGCATGATGTGGATTCCGTTATAGATTGTATAGATCATATATGTAGTCCTGAATTTAAGACTCGATGCGACAAGGTAGGTAAATTTTGTTCCCAAGCATGGTATTCCATTCGCAAATCACTGATCTTCCAAGTAGACGAAAGAGAGCAAGAGAGAGCATCGAAGAAGTAACAGGTCATTGTGCCACTTCAATTACCAGTAAGCCCAGGTTATTTCTTGCAAGGAAGAGGTAAGCATGATCTTTATTGTTTACATTTACGATTGTGTCGAATAACGTTTGTTGCAGTTGGCTTACAACTTATTATTTCGTTTTATGCTAGAAAAAGTCGAATTATCTTCTTAATTTTTTTAAAAAATTGTAAATTTATGAAATTTCTTATTTATTTTTACAACGTGGAGGTAAACTTTCAATTAAATTTTATAAAATTAAAAAAATTAAGGCAAGATTTAAACTATTTCTAGATTTTGTTCTTTAGAAGAAAAAAAAATACTAAATCTAATCATTAAAAAAAAAACACATATATCACCTAGAAAAAAGTGGGTATATCATTATCACCACTATTTAATAACAAAATCCCTTTTAAAAAACCCCATATAAAAAATTATCATGGACACTGAAAAAGTTAAAAAAATGTATACCACTCAAACATATAGCCCCTAGAAAACAAGTGGGCATATCATTATTACTATTGACATTGAAAAAGTTGAAATTCTTACTATTGACATTGAAAAAGTCGAGGAATGTATACCTTGTAAAAAAATAATGGTGATGGTTGTACCAATTCTTTTTTTTCTCATGAAATATACAAATACACATCATAGGAAACCTATTGAGTACTCTTTTATCCTAAGCATGGTGTCAAATCTAATGTGGAAGGGGAAGATAACATTTTTTTTCAAAACCACCCAAGCTAAATTTAATGGACACAATACTTTTTTGATAATAATAAAAAAACATATTTCAAAATTTTTTTTATCAAATTATATAGATTTGGACTTATAATTTCTATTTTGAATAATAATTTTTGTGAAATAAATAAAGATATTTTGAATATGAATGTACTTAAATTTAAATTCTCATTTCATTTAAATTCTCATTTCAGTGTAGAATATTATGAATATATTTAACTTTATTTTTTAAATGAAAAGTGTTTTTTACAATTTAATATGAAAATATCAACCACAACAAAACAAGATGAAGATGACGAAGATAAAACATCCTTCAATTTCTATGCAGTGACACTGACTGCATTTCCAAAAACGAATAAACCAATTACATAAGAGCTTTTAAAATTCAAATATAACATATATTTGCTACTAGATCCTTGAATGCAGCATTGTTACACAGGGCAACCAATTACATAAGAGCTTTTAAAATTCAAATGTAACATATATTTGCTGCTAGATCCCTGAATGCAACGTTGTTACACAGGCAATTACATAAGAGCTTTTAAAATTCAAATGTAACATATATTTGCTGCTAGATCCCTGAATGCAGCGTTGTTACACAGGAATGACTAACATCAAAAAACTGGAGGTGCCCAGACCACTCAAGGTAGTTGGGAGTTCCCAAATCTCTGTCTGGATAAACTCAGGTACTTTAAAAGCTTTAAATTCCCAATAGAATCGAGCAATGATGTGATGGAAATCCGACTTAAATCTAACACACAGAGATATCTCATATTGTCAAAAATGCTGGCAGAGATTGATCTAAGATGATCATTATGAGATAGCAAAGCTATAGACTTCAGAGGAGCCCTGGACACTAGATGTCCTTCTAGGTTGTAGATATCTCATTTTTCATCAATTAAATTCTGGCAAAGCATGGATGCAGAACAATTGTCAACTGTTTTCTTCTCATAAACTATTTTTGGGGAGAATTTGATCTCCAACCCCAGCCCCCAAAAGACTTTGCAACATTTTCATCACTGGTTGTCACCACAACCTTATCAATTAAATTCTGGCAAAGCATGGATGCAGAACAATTGTCAACTGTTTTCTTCTGATAAACTATTTTTGGGGGGAATTTGATCTCCAGCCCCCCCAAGACTCTGCAACCTTTTCATCACGGATTGTCACCACAACCTTATCCTGGACTCTGGATGGCAAGCCAATGTTCTCCCAAGCATCTCTGTCCCACACGTTATCAACTGCAAATAGACAGCGTTTTCCTTCTAAATTTTTATGAATCTTGTTTATAAGCTCCCCCTTGTTCAGGTTCGTCGAATTAAAATTTGGCTCGACGAATTCTCTGAGCACCTGGCGGAGCAACTCCATAACATCGAATTTTTTAGATMTTGCCAACCAAACCTGATGGTCRAAACGTTGAGRTATCTCTTCGCTGTTGAAAATGCGTTGGAGCRGAAGGGTTTTGCCCYGCCCTCCCATGCCCACAACGGCAATAACTGGAGGGCAGTAATCTAATTCCCTAATCTCGTGGCCCATCTTTAACCGGAAGATCAGTTTGGCGAAGATGTTATCAACTGGCCCAKATTGCTYCCCCGGGAGCTCAGMATCGGCGACAAAATCCTCCAGACTGTCAACCCAGTTGGACACTGAACTGGACTTCCATTTCTCTCCGGCGTCCATCAGAAGACATTTAATGGAAAAAAGCTCATCACGAAAAAATTCAAAATCCTTTCTGAAATTAACAATCAGCGATACCTCTGGGAAGAGTTTGTCAGCGACCATAGAAGTGAATTTGTCTATAAGCACGCAAACAACAGCTGCTTCTACCATATTGCCTTTGCTTTCTGGCCACTCTTGCCTTCGCTTTCTGGCCACTCTTACCTTCTTCACCGTGGTAGCACCAGCCATTCACGCCTTCACTCTTGAGACTTCACTCCTCGAGCCTACTTATCTGCTCTGCCCTCTACTGGTATGCTCTTTGCTTTTTTTTTTCCCAAATTTTTTTTTTTCAAGCATAGGTTGAATCTATGTAGGGGCCAGCCTGGAAAAACGATCAGATACGTCAGGCGAATCTATGTAGGGGCCAGCCTGGAAAAACGATCCTGGAAAAACGATCAGATACGTCAGGCTTAATGAATGTTGGATGGAAAAACGATCTAATACTGTCACCACGATTATATAAAACTCGATCAAACCTAAACTCCCAAAACTCGATCAAACCTAAACTCCCTTGGAACAGTTTTATTCCCCTCACAAATTTATATAAGCCTAAGATAATTATTGCAAAAGATAAGTGTGCTCTGTGATTTTGTGGCAATTGCAAATAAAAATGCTACTCCTAGCTAGAAAAAGAGGTTAATCATCCCATCACAACAAGTAAGAATAAGATTGAAAGGTTATTCCCTGATACAGCACAAAGAGGCAAATCATTCTAAAAACTTGTTCCATGCTCCACCAAACTAAAAAAAAGGCAAATCATTCCAGAAAAAACTTGTTCCATTCTCCACCAAACTGGAAAAAGAGGTCAATCATTCCAAAAGCTTATTCCATGCTCCACCAAAGTAGAAAAAGAGACTCAATCATACCATCACAACAGGTAAGAATGATAAAAAAAAAATATGTTATTCCATGATAGACCACACTAACAAAAGATACCAAACTGGAAAAAGAGGCCAATTATTCCAAAAGCTTATTCCATGCTCCACCAAAGTAGAAAAAAGAGACTCAATCATACCATCACAAGAAGTAAGAATGACAAAGAAATGTTATTCCATAAAGTAAGAATGACAAAAAAATGTTATTCCATGGTAAACCACACTAACAAAAGAGAGACCAATCATTCCTAAAGGTTAATCCATGGTAAACCACACTAACAAAAGAGAGACCGATCATTCCAAAAAGTTATTCCATACTGCATCAAGCTAGAAAAAGAGGGAAATCATTCTATACACAGTAAGTAAGAATAATAATAAAAGGGTTATTTCATGCTACACCACACTTAAATAGGCAAATAGGTTAATCCATGCATAGTAAGTAAGAATAATAATAAAAGGGTTATTCCATGCTACATCACACTTAAATAGGCAAATAGGTTAATCCATGCTTATACCACGTAAAAAAAAAAGAGAAATAATTATATTTACAATTTAGCTTTCAAATGTTTCCAACATAAAACCACCATGGGCAATCTCATATCCTCTTCATTTAATACATTAACATTAAGATGATTTAATACATTAATATTAAAAAAGATTAATATTATAAAATATATTAATAAATTTTTTAATATATATTAATATATCTTATAATATATTAGGATTTTACTAGTCACTATATTGTTTTCAATGAATAACAATCAAATCAACTATATATATGGAGTCAATATAATTTTTTATTATTTTTTATTATCATTTTTTTGTTTTTTATTATTATTTTAATGTGTTATGTTATATGAATATCTTTCTAGCATCTCTCAAATTACACTGTGATAAATTGGTTTATGTTTTAAGGTCATTTTGCACTCCATAGTTGTGTGAGAAGTGTATACCTTCTATCCTATTTATAGTATGAGTTAGAGTTACATATATTTTTACTTGATCGATTAAAGTGTACACTCATTTTCATGGGATTATAATGAGCAAGGATCTTGATCATCATCATTTTTAAAGGTGGTCATCGTTATTCTACATGGAACAATGTCATATATTATACCATGCAACTATAGGAGTTATGGTTGGCACTGTCAAAGGATTACCTTACTAAGAGGTTCATCCACTTAAGCATTTGGAGTTATATTCGTGATCATGCATCAATGATGGAGTATCACACTTTGTAACAATAATATATCATTATAGAGAAATCCAATCAAATAAGGCATAATACATTGCAAATATAACAAAACATAAGAGATTGGACAAACTATCAAAATGCAAGCATAACAAAATTAACTCACAACATAATGAATCCACACTGCAACCATAGTACCATACAATTCCAAAATAAAGCAC
>JASDQU011312568.1:13301-24270 GCA_032191745.1 Picea mariana
AAGAGTCTGGAAAAGAACATAACAAAGTAATACACTTATCTTTTTATGCAATTGTACTATTAATAGATCCAAGTTGACTTACCAGAGTATTAAAAGAATTTAGATTTTCTATCACAAAATCTCCATATTCCATCCTAATATGATACAACTTCTTTCGAAGAAACAACTTGTTTACTAGGGACTTTGATTGATACAATTCCCTAACTTATCCCATAGTTCCTTAGCTGTAGATTCTCCTAAGACATTCAACAACACCGAATCTTCCAGGTAGAGTCGAATAGTATTCCTTACTCTTCTGTCCAACTTCTCCCAATCTTCCTTTGACGTACCAGTAGCTGGTGTACTAGTAGTTTGTGTACTAGTAGGTTGTGTACCAGTACCTTGTGTGCTAGTAGACGGTGTATGAGTAGGTTTTGTACCAAGATCCACGATGATCCATTGTTCTTTGTCTACAAGAAGGTCCTCCATATTGAGCTTCCATAGCTCAAAATTTTTTCCGTTGAACTTCTCTATCTCGATTCTAGATGATCTCTTTATTCCTTTTTCTATACTCGAATCTCCACTACAAAAGCTCCCACTAAACCCAAGTTTATCACAGACCCAAGATAAACTTGATCTATCAAGATCGAGCCAAACCCTCAACAACAAAGGTGTCCCTCTGAAGCCAAAAATGAGCTCTGATACCACATGTAAGTTTTAAACCCACGAAGTAAAGAAATGCATATAGAKTCTTAAGCAAGATAGAAATTAATCAATGGCTCATACACAGAGTACACAGAGATTTTATATCGGAAACCCTCAACTGGAAAAACCTTT
Source organism: Picea mariana (assembly GCA_032191745.1). NCBI lineage: Eukaryota > Viridiplantae > Streptophyta > Pinopsida > Pinales > Pinaceae > Picea > Picea mariana. Next base: position 14,118 of record JASDQU011312568.1, read on the forward strand.
TTTATATTCATTATATCGAATTTCACCATTCACCATACAATATCTACAATGTTTTTAGGTATTTCATAGATACCAAAACCCTAATTCCTTAATCCGGGATTAATTTACAAAACCGCTAAAAATAGCAAAAACCGCCCAAAAAAAAAAATTGGGGCGCTGCCCTGAACGCTACAAGTAACCAGGGGGGGGGCATACCTACCCCCCCCCAGGAAAGCACCCAGTGCACACAGCAAAGAACTAGTGTGAGGGATCGCTAGACACAGTTGTCATATCTGATGTGACCACACACACAGATGCAAAGAATATAACACATACCCAACAGGAATAGGGACTAGAGAGATTTGTAGTGACAATATTGTTTTGTTATGGGAGAAATAGGTTTGTTAAATGATTTTTTGAGCTCCATAGGAGGTTCCTTCAACCTACTAGTATCATGGTCTAGGTTAGGAGGAATTGGTATTTGAATCCTAAAGGTAGGTGGAAAATTGCTCCTTAGGAATTGATTTGGTGGACATGACTTTATTGCAGATAATTATTCATGAATGCTTTCTTGTGGATTGATTTTATGTTTTTCTAGTTCATTGAATTTAATGGGAAATTGAATAATTTGAATTATGAATTGTTATTTCCATTGTATTTTATTTTTGTTAGAGGTTCAATTTGGCCTTATAGTCACCCTATGAGGCTAAGTAACCTTGTGGGTAGCACTAGATGGCCAAGGGATACATCTTGTTGATTCTATAAAATGATAACAGAGTAATTTTGGGTTGTTTTGCAGTACCTATCACCTCAATAATAGTATACTCGCTACACTTCCAATGATTATTCTTCCCCTCGTGTGATCCTAAATATTTCATCCTTAGTGTTTCGAACCTTATAATAGTCTCTATATTTCTTGACTAAATTTTTTTCCATTTGCTCCCAGGTATTAAAGTTTGTTCCAACACTTTTTTGTTGAAGTAGATGGGAAAATTCTAAGATTTTGAGCATCTATTTATAGTTATAAATCCTATACCTAACTTCAATTAAAAAAACATTTGTTAGGATTGTATTTTATCAATCCATAGAAATGGGAGAGAACAAAGGGATTGATGCTTATATTTGTTTCTTCCTTTATTTATTCAATAGGGAATTGATAAACAATTGGTTGGTCTTCTCCTTCCTCTATGATTAAAGTATTCCAGATATAAAATAGTATGTAAAACATAAATATTTTAGCTAGAAATGGCAGAACAACAATGATGTAACCAAAATAATACCAGAATAACCTCAGAAAGAGCACCTTGATTAATGATAGAAATTTTAACTTGCCTCTTCGAGGGTATAACCTCCAGTAGATAAGAGCTATATTACAATAATATCTAAGACAAGACCTCTCATACCCTCTACTCCTATTTATACTAAATCTATTTATCCAAAAGAATAATCTAGAAGAAGATCCTTATATAAGCGGAAGCTTCTATTATGTCTTCTTATATTTGAATTACTCTTCCTTATTGCTAGGCCTTATTAATATTGGAATTTATTACATGGAAATATATTATTCTACCTACGTGAGGGGTTAGGGAGGTTAGGTCCCTAACATTTCCTCCCCATTAAAAACAACCTTGTCCTCAAGGCTTGAGATGAGGAAATTGTTGTTGAATGGTAGCTAGTTCCTAAGTGGCATATGTTGGACTTGTATATTTCCACTAGACTAACACTTCCTTGATGGTGCGTTGACACAGATGACAATCATGATGGTCCAAAATTGCTTGTGGTTGCAACCAGATGGATCCTTCTTTATCTAACTCTGGAAGGTTGGCTTGAGTTTGGCACTTAGTTCCAATCACCTTCTTTAAGGAGGAGACATGAAAAACATGATGGATCTTAGAATGGATGGGCAAAGATAACAAATAGGCCTTTTATCCCACATGCTTGAGAACAGTATAAGGACCATACAATTTGGGCACCGGTTTCTGACAATGGTCAACCTTTACAGAATTTTTCTTATAAGGTTGTTGTCGAAGAAACACCTGGTCTCCTTCCGCAAATTGACATTCAGAGTGACCTTGATCTTCCTATTTATTCATGTGATTTTGGGTCATGACCAAATTCTCTTTGAGGGTACAAAGAATAGCCTCTCAAACTATAAGTGTTTGGTCAACCGCCTAGACCTTTGAGACACCTGGAAGGTATGAGAGAACTAAATGTGTATTTTTTCCATATACTGCTTCAAAAGGAGTCATGCGGGTAGTTGTATGGTAAGAAGTGGTGTAGAACCATTTAATTAGTGGTAACCATTGAGTCCATTGATTTTTCATTTCCGATGAAAAATACCTCAAATATGTTTCCAAACACTTGTTGACAAATTCATTTTGATCGTGAGTCTGGGGATGATAAGTTGTGCTGAGATGAAATTGGGTGCCCTATAACCTGAACAGTTCTTGCCAAAAATTGCTGGTGAAAGTGGGATCTCGATAAAAAAAAATAGAATGAGGCATGCCATGAAGCTTAAATACCTGATCCATGAAAAGTGAGCCATAGTGGAGGTGGTAAATGGGTGTTGAAGAGCACAAAAATGAAGATACTTTGATATACAATCAAAAACCACCATGATGACTAATTTATTGCCCGATTTAGGTAATCCCACAATAAAATCTAGAGAGATATCCCTCCAAATAGTAGGTGGAACTGGAAGCAATTGTAGTGTGTTAGGAGCTTTGATTGTTTCTCCCTTGTTTCATTGACAAACATGACATTCTGCCACAAAATTGTGAATGTCTTGTTTCATACCATCCCAGAAAAAAGAAAGTTTGACCTAGTCATAGGTTTTGGTAAATCCTGAATGCCCAGTTGTGGGTGTAGCATGAAGGCTAGAAAGTATTATGGATTTAAGTTGTGACTGTTTACTTAAATACAAATGAACTTTGTAGAAAATTTCATCATTGTGCCAAGAGTGCTTTGGGGAATTTGGAGAATTGGCCTTCAATTGTTGGATCAAATGCGAAATTTTGTGATCATGTAGCCATTCCTGGCGAACAAATTGGAGCCAATCTGGTACAATGAAGGAGAGGGAAAACATGGGCACTTCATCTTCATATTTCATTGAAAGTGTATCAACAACCACATTGTCTTTTCCTTTCTTATAAATTATCTCATAATCATATCCAAATAGCTTAGTCACCCATTTTTGTTTCTCCAGGGAGGAAGGGCGTCATTTCAGAAAATACTTGAGGCTTTGATGATTTGTCTTATTTTGGAAGCACTACCCCAATAGATAAGGGCACCAATGATCCACTGCATGTAGAATAGCAAAAATTTCATTTTCATAGATTTATTGGCCCAAATTTCACTCTGACAGTTGTTTTCTAGTAAAGGCAAAAGGCCGACCATCTTGCATAAGGACTGCGTTGTTAGAAAAATAGGATCGTAGAGAAATAAAATAAAAACAAATGTGAACATAAAACACAAAAGATACACAATACAATAGAGACACATATATACGTGGTTCACCCAGTGTAGGCTACGTCCAACATAGAAATTTCCAGGTCCTTCCTTTTTATTATCTAGCAAATGAAGGGATACAAACTACAACACATCCGATGTAACCTCCTCTTCTTTCTCTCTGATTATCCTCTCTAAGAATACAATATTCACAATAATGCATAGTCGCAATACATTTCCCTCATAAAAGAGTGTTTCCTTCAAGGGAAAAAAACCCTAACATAACTTCTACCATCAGATCTATGACCTTATAATGAACGGTTCAGATTTACTATGAAATAACAATATACATTTACAAGGAAATTTCTTCTTTGGGGGCTTCGTACCCAAACCCCCATTAGGGAATGTTGTCCCCCAAACCCCCATTGGGGGATCGCTTGCCCCTGGACCCCCCAGTCAGGGGGATGAACCCCCCAACACCTATAGGGGAGGAAAGTCGCTCCTGCAACACCCCCTCATGTGGAGGGGTGTACAGTATTCTAGGGTGTATAGTCTTCATGGGGTATTAACACGGCTGAAAACAAAGACCTGTGAAACAAGAAGATAATCAGTCTCCACAACCAAAAATCTCCCACTTGGAGACTGATCACAACAACTCCACTATTATTGTACCTACTGGAATATAGTCCACGTTAGACCAGCAAAATTTCTCATATTCACCTTCATGCTTGAAGACCAATTGAAACTGAGCAGGAACTCAGTTTCTCTCTGGTTACTCCCTTTGTTAACATGTCTGTAGGATTATGTTTAGTGTGTATCTTTCCCAACTTCAAATGACCATCTTCAAAGATGGATCGTATGAAATGGTACCTGAGCTATATATTCTTAGTATTTGAATGGAAACCTGAGTTCTTTGCAAGATGAATGGCACTCTCACTATCACAGTACAACCTGCTATTCTCTTGCTTCTTTCCCATTTCCTCCATAAACCTTTGTAACCAAATCATATATTTACTAGCCTCTATAGAAGCAACATACTTTGCCTCTATTGTTGAAAATGAAACAACCTTTTGCAGTATCAAAATCCAACTTATTGTCGTTCCACTTACAATAAAAACATACCATGTAGTGCTCCTCTTGCTATCTTTATCACCTGCCATATATGAATCAACATATCCCTGTAGAACAATGTCTGAACCTCCAAAACAAAATGCATGAGTAGAAGTACCTTTCAAATACCTGAGAATCCACTTTACTTCCTCCCAATGTTCTTTACTTGGATTTTTAATATACCTACTCACAACTCCCATTGCATGTGCAATATATGTTCTTGTGCAAACCATCACACACATCAAGTTGCCAACTGCTAATCAATAAGGCACCCTAGACATGTATTATATCTCCTCTTGTGTCTTGGGACACATTTCTTTGGTTAATTTCAAATGGTTGGCCAAAGGTTTGCTAACTGGTTTTTCATTTTGCATTCTAAACCTCTCCAACACCTTCTTTATGTACTCACCCTGAGACAATGTCAAATTGCAATTTTTCCTATCTCTTGTTATTCTCATACCAAGGATTTTCTTTGCAGCACCCAAATCCTTAATCACAAATGAATTATCTAATTTCATCTTGAGCACATTTATATCCTGCATATTAGACCCTGCAACAAGCATGTCATCTACATACAATAACAAGATAATGTAGCTTCCATTTTCTAGCTTTTTAAAATAAACACAGTGACCAGAGTGACATATACTATAACCTTTTTCTATCATAAACCTATCAAACCTCAAATACCACTTCCTTGGAGCTTTATTTAGGCCCTACAAGCTCTTATTCAACCTGCATACCAAATTTTACTTTCCTTTGACCTTATACCCCTGTGGTTGTTGCATATAAATATCTTCCTCCAAATCCCCATGGAGAAAAGTTTTTTCTACATCTAATTGTTCAATATGTAAATATTCTATTGCCACAAGACCTAAAATAGTCCTAGTTGAAGTCATTTTAACAAATATTGATTAAGGTTAGTTTTCATTGATGTCAACTCTTGAAGAAATCCAAGTAGCACAAAGGTTTGGGTAATGGACCCAAGTTTGTTTGATGTAAAGATGACTCATTATTGTCTTTTCATGGTTGATAATAAGTACAAATGGATGAACTCCAAAGTGGTCCCCTTATGGTGAAATCCCTCTAAATCAATTAGCACCGTCAGTTCCTCAATATGCAATCAATATCCAGTTTGTTGATAAAATAGGGCTTCACAGCATCCACACTAATCTAATGTATTTAAGCACTTAGCATAGGTAAATAGATCAAATCGAGTAGATTAAGCACTAAGAATGGCCATATAGATCATATCTAACATTCTCGCATATCATAAGCACAAAGCATAAGTAGATCTATCTAAACATATCAAAGCACTTAGCAAATAATGTGTGAACACATCAAGACAAGGCACAAAGCAGCATAACACAGTATATACGTGGTTCACCCCCACCCTGGGGCTACGTCCACCAACTCTTCTTCTTTATTGTCTTCAGTCAATCGGTTACAAGCACAAAGCCTCAAAACCCTACTCTACACAGGACAGAGATTTGTGTAGGTTGCTATATCCTTCTGCCTTGCATTACAACACAAAGCCTTCCATAGTCTATTACAACCACTTGCACTTAGCTCTGCAAGTCTCTCATGGTAGGCACAAAGCCCTTACAATCCACACTAGCACTTAGCTTCTAGCACTTAGCACAATCGGTCTCACATCACGTAGATGCACTACTACTTCTATGTAGCCTAAGCATCTATTTATATATACAAACTAGGCCTAAACATGGGTAAACCCATGGGCCGACATCCCAATCCCAAAAACCCAAAAAAGGACCCAAAAAGGGGCTAATATCCTGTGATCTCTACTTCATCTTGCGCTCCTCCTTCATCAGGTTGTCGAAGTCCCAAAATAGTTCAACATGACCGAGAATCTCCCAAAACTTGGTCAAGGGCCAACAGGCCCCCAACACTCACATGTGACTCATCCCGAGTCACTCTGGTCTAACTAGTTCTGCCTTGAATACCTTGAGCTTGACTTGAGCTACTTCGACCTGCTACTTTGCTATGGCTTCTTTCTTGATGAACTCCTGGATCACTACGTCATTCACTAGTGCTTCTAGGCATTGTTCTGGTGTGGTGAAAACCTGTTATAGCTCTGTTCCTCGGCTTTCAACCTCTGTAAGCAACTGATAGGCCTTATCTTGCATAGGTTGAAGCCGTTGAGTTATTTCCATAAATTTTCTCTGGATCATATGGATCTACTTCTAGGTGGTGTTTTTCTCTTGAGATCTCTTCATTCTGTCTACAGTTGATAGGGCCTTCAGTTGCACCTGTAGTGTGTCTGTGTGCTACTTCGCTTCCTGGAGCTGTGACTCTAGTGCCTGTAACTCTAGATTCTCATTGAGCTTCTCATACATTTGGGCACTATGGTTACTTAAATTCTTGCACTCCCCGACAAGAGCCTTCAGTCTCCCAACTAAGTTCCTGGTGGTTGCTTCCATTTGGTCTTTTACATCTTGCGGGGTCTCGGGCCTTGCGCGTAGCTCCAAATCTGCTATGTGTTGTTGTAGTTGTTGAATCACTTCTTCAATTTGCATTACTTGTTGTGGAACTCTCTCTTCGGACTTTACTATAACGATTTTCACAGAGCGAAGTGCTCTGTTGACCCTTTCCTTTACTTCGAGTTGCTCTGTGAGCAACTGTTCCTTGCTTTGCTATAGTTGTGCTCTTTCTTCATCCCACTTCGCTTGGAGAGCAATCTTTTACCATTCTGCAACACTGTGTTTCTCTAGAAGGTCTTCTTGTACTTGTTCTAAAGCATGGGTGGCTTGTGATATTTCTTCCTATGCTCATCGAAGGTGAGCTTCGACTGTGTCAGCGATTCAGTGGAGTTGAGCTGGCTCATCTCCCATTTCTGGTGTTTCCAATCACAAAGCTGCAGTGGAAATTGTGTGGTTAGACTGTAGTGCCTGCTACACCCCTTGAAGTTCAACCTTAATCCGATTGTATATATCCTCTTGTTGAGCCTCTTGCTTCTCTTTTATCTCCAACGAAGCATCATTCAGTGCTGCTACAATGAATTTGAAGTCATTTGAGGTGAGATTAGTCTGCATTTTGGTCATAGATTCTCTCGATTTCTTTTGGGAAGAAGGCATTGGGGGGGATGTTATTGGACTAATCGGTAGGTGAGGACACTAAAAAATCTCCCTAGATCCACCTGGATCTAGAAAAAAAAAGGACAGGACATGACTCTTTTCCTAAGTTATGACCATTGAATTAGCTAGTAAGGAGGAACAAGTGACATACCTTTGTAACACTTCCTAGGGTCTCTGTTGCTCCCGCTTTACTCTGGTGCTCTCATGAGGTCAAGACCAAGAAAAAACAAACCAACCAAAGTGAATATAGAAAAATGTATTCAATCGTCAACTTATGTATATGATCAAGGAGTTACACAATAAAGTGAGAATGACTTTATGGGAAAAGGACATGTCGTTGTATCATATTAATCGAAAGTAGAAGATACAACCTGATCGCCTTGATGTCGCAAGCTTCCTTTCGATGACTCTTGGTTCCAACACACACATTAGCTTTGCCTTTGCATGAAAAAGATCTAATTCCCCTTGATAGACCTACTAGAGTCTCCTAGCTTCTGCTCAAGTTGGGTTCTTCACACAATTCCTTCACCAATTCTTCAATTAATCTTGCTTAACCTTTTCCATGAGAATCCTATCAATATATAGGAGGTAATGATATGGTTACATGGATGAGAATGATCCCACCAAATCAGGGAAGCCAGTAAAATGATAAGCATTCAAATGCCAACCCATTTTCTAGAAGATTCCCTTCTAGAACCATCAAGACTTCATCTTTTTTCCAAGCTTGAAAACAAGTTTGCACCCTCAGTATAGAGCACAGTGCGAGAAGTTCACACCCTAGCTGAAGGTGGCCTACGAGAATGGGTCATTCTCGCACCCTAGGCTATAAGCAACCTATGAATTCACTTTAAAAACATGTTTTCTGGAAGGAGATAAATGCTACTTTTATCAGGAGAAAGTTCTTGTTAGGAGCCTGAGTACACCATTTTCAATACACCATCAATATGACCAAAATCATGTGTAAAAAAATGTCCCCCAAAGTATGAGTCCAGAATTAGTGACAGCTGAAATACTTTGTAAACTTCATGTGTGTGTTGGAAACCTGGAGTGCACCTAATCAGAAACCTGCAAACAACCAAGCATCTGCAGAATATCATACTCGTTCTGAGTTAGGCATTCCCATACTCAGATCATAGACTGATGACATCATAAACATAGGTCATGGCCACCAATCATACACCGTGGATCCATACCATCAAAATATCACATAGACCCCAAGAATACTGTTGTAGGAAAATCTGCCTGCGGACAAGTAGATCGACCTCTAGAGCTTGACCTTAACCCTAGACAGAAAAGTGCTTAACGTGGACACTGAATTTCTTTCAAATCTATCTAAACTAATACATGAGAAGGAAGGATGATAGAGGTACCTGTTATCGGCGTTTGTCCCTGCATGCTCCGAGTTGCGCTCCAATCTTTTGCTCCTCGCTGAGAGCTGTGGGAAAAACAAGATACGACCACTTCCTACTCTATTGACATTAGCTTGAAAATAGATCTATCACTAAATAATAAGTTCATGTAACATTAGACACAAACTAGAAAGAAACAGGCCAAGCGTGTCATATTAATGAGAATAATGACAGCAGTACTTACAATCGTAGATGCGAATGCGACAGCTTCGTCGAGTCCTCTTCGTCTAACCCTTGCCTGAAAGATCCACAACCTGGATAACAACAACTTCACTGATTACTGACTGTAAGTTTCCTCCAAGATCATAAGTTTCACATATTCAATTCTTCCTCCACCACTTATGAGATCATAATTTTGGTGTAATTCTGCATTTTCCATCCTACCTATGAGATCATAGGTTTGGTATCATTCTCCATTTTGCATCCCCTTTTCACCATTAGAAAGCTTGCTTATATAGCCTTGGAGAGGCTTAACAATCTTGAGATATCCTTGGGGAAGGTGAGGATTTTCCTCCTTTAGTTGAGGATCTTCCCTAGGATCATGGATGGACTAAGGATTCAAGCCCAACTGCTTTCCAAGAATGAAAAGATTCTTCCCCCATTCATCTCAACAGCTTAACAACCGCCTAGGATAGGTAGTGCTCCCTTAAAAGGGCCATCAGAGCATTGTAGCGCTCCCTAGTAAGCTTTAGGGGGCGCAAGCGCTCTCAAAATCTATAGCGCTCCCTCAAAAGGGCCAAGGGGCATTATAACGCTCCTTGACAGTGTATGAGGAGCGTCGGCGCTCTGAGATAGTGTAAGGGGGAGCGCTCCTCTCCAAAACTCAATTTTTGAGGTGCTTTCATATGGAAAAATGTTTGCAAGCCTGTTGACTCATTTCTCCTCTTCCAAATGAGATGTTTGAGGTGTTTTAAGTGTCCTTCTCATGCCGTTATAGGCACGACATAGGCATCATGGCAGTATGCTTTACTTGCGACACTTGTGAGCAACATGCAACGCTTGCGACCTTGTGAGAAAAATGAAACACTTGCGACCTTTGTAATGACGACACTTGCGACACTATCAAAGTGAGTAATTTTGACGTGTAACAGATTGCCCCCCAAAGTATGAAGTTAG
>JASDQU011312568.1:24949-37589 GCA_032191745.1 Picea mariana
GCTTTCCAAGAATGAAAATATGCTTCCCCCATTCGTCTCAACAGCTTAACAACCACCCAGGATAGGTAGCGCTCCCTTAAAAGGGCCATCAGAGCGTTGTAGCACTCCCTAGTAAGCTTTAGGGGGCGCCAGCGCTCTCAAAGTCTATAGCGCTCCCTCAAAAGGGCCAAGGAGCATTATAACGCTCCCTGACAGTGTATGAGGAGCGTCGGCGCTCCGAGATAGTGTAAGGGGGAGCGCTCCTCTCCAAAACTCAATTTTTGAGGTGCTTTCATATGGAAAAAGGTTTGCAAGCCTGTTGACTCATTTCTCCTCTTCCAAATGAGATGTTTGAGGTGTTTTAAATGTCCTTCTCATGTCGTTATAGGCACGACATAAGCATCATGGCAGTATGCTTTACTTGCGACACTTGTGAGAAACATGCGACGCTTGCGACCTTGTGAGAAAAATGCGACACTTGCGAACTTTGTAATGACGACACTTGCGACACTATCAAAGTGAGTAATTTTGACGTGTAACAAATACACTGTGGATCTATGCAAGAAGAATCAAATTAAGATGACATAGCCACGAGACATACAAAGTGGATCTGTGTGTCAACAAATTATACATATTCCATCGCAACCTGGATCAAAGAGATAAGACCCAGGGTCTTCAATCCCATCACCCAAAAGTACAAATCTAACCATGTGATTACATGTGTCGAAGTCGAACATGGTAGAAACCACTTGATTATCAGTCATTGATGAAATCGTTAACAAGTGCAAGGGAAATCACCATTAATGTCAATGACTCCCAAGGTACACTAGTACAATCCACCGAATGTGAATAAATGAGTTGAGGTCAAACATCCAATGGAATCTCCCGATCAGGGGTCAATGATGAAAACCCACTATCAAAAGCGAGGAAACCTGCCATTGAGGCATGCAAGTTCCAAGGTACCAAAGAATTTCTAAGTCTTGTTTCTGGATAATGAGCTTGAGTCGACGGAACAAAACTCGTCACAGGAGGGCCTTGATGTATCCCCCATCAATGACATGAAATGAGTAACATATTTTGAAGGTGAAATTGAGTATGATGTAAGTTCAACTGGACACAGGGAAGGCTGACACGGAGAGAATGGACAATTACAGATGGCCGACTCAATAGAGGTTTCGGATGAACTTCTCTTGAACATATGAATGACACGACCAATGATTTGGCAGCATTGACTTAGAGACGACTCAGGATATGACCTTGTAGAAATCGAATGAGAGACAAATGGATTTCCCAAACCGGATTCAGATAATGAATAAGGGGGTGTCATGTTCAACAGCGACACTTACTGCCAATAATATGAATACGAAAACACATCCCTTTCCCAAATTTTCCCCCACCATTTCTGGCGAGTACCTCTTTATTTTTACACAAGCTTGAGGAGGATAACATATGCTTGTTGATGTAAGCTCATCCTTCGGATGAGTCCTTCGGAGTATGTTTAATGAACCCTAGGAAGGAGTGGTTCGGTCCCATTGTGGGTCTGTCGATGTTTGTTTAATGAGTCCAAAGATAGAAAACTCGAAGGTTTTTCATGATTATAGAGTCTAGAAAAACACTTAAAAGAGAAATCTCTCAGTTCCTCTTTCGTAAAATAGTCCGATGAGACCGAAAAAGAGATAAATTATCGCTCAACAGATGCTTTCTTCAAATACTTTAATGAGCGTGAAAAGAGCAAGGTCACTCGACAATCTTTTCATGTTTAGAGAGTTTGAAAAGAGCTTAAAGAGGACACCAAGTGGGTTCCTTTTTCGTATAACCTTGTTGAGCCCGAAAAAGTGATAAAGTGTGCTCGATCGTGTTCTCATGTATTTTCGAGCATGAGAATGGACAAAGACCAAGCTCGAGGTTTTGTGCAAAAACTATAAAAAACAACTCAATCATGCGACGAAAGAGGGAAGAAATATCTGTATCCCAGTGTATAAATGTCAAATTTGTCATGTCTACAAAAGTCACACTCATAAGGGTATTAGGCATTAGGTTTAATAAATAAAACAATTACAAAAACCCAACAAAAATGGTAAAAGTAAATATAAGTGGGTAAAAGTTCTTTTTACCATAGTCATTGTAACTTTGCCAATATTTCAGCCCAAAACCCCTCTTTTTCCCTTGAATTTCGACGCTTGATTGCAGGAGGTACGAGCATCCATTCGACAAACCGTCTCTGGCAGTGAGGTAAGCTCCTTGTATTCTATCCTTTCATGGTTCAATTTTTCATTTTCATTGGTAAAATTCATGTTTTTGAGTTTGTTTTAGGGGTTAAATTTGCACTCAGCCATTCTCACAGGCCAACCACATGGGACCTGCGAGAATGCATCATTCTCACAGGTGGCCCCAAAGGAACCTAGGAGAACCTCGCACTGTGCCTAAAGGGCACCTGCGAGAACCACAAAGTGAAAAATTTATTTGAAGTTTGCTCAATGAAAAAAATACCAAGTCTTGAAGAGAGTTATTGACCTTCTTCTTATGTTTCTTATGCAGGCATTTGTCTATCACCATGGTTCTAGAATGGCATGAAAGAGAGCATGAAGAAGATGATGTTATTGTCGGGAATAACCCAGGCACCGTTGCCGCTTTGCGAAACTGTGGTCTCCTGAAATTCTTTTGTATCCCGAGTATGAGGGCCCAAGTCAGGCTATTGGAGTACCTTGTGCATATGTGGGATGTGGACCAACAAGTTTTCCATGTAGGGGTACACACATTGTCCTTGGATATTGAGGACGTTTATTTCTTGATAGGACTGTCACGGCATGGGTACCATGCTAGCTTGACTGGTAGCAGAGGTGGTGGGCTGCCTATGAGAGAATACTACTGTTTGTAGTGTGTTCCAGAGGTGCAAAGGAGCAAAGGAAAAGTGGTCATTTGGGGGGTGTAGGATTTGACCCTTCACACTATTTTTTTCACCATTGTGTTGGCCAATTGAGAGGGGGGGTGAATCAGTTGTCACCATGCTTAAACAATCATGCTTCTTTTAAAATATTTACAAGGCACTCAATGATGATCACAATAATGCAGGGAAATGAATAATGGCACATTCAACATCAATCACATATATGAGAAACACAGAGACAAAAATTTCCCAAGGAAACCCATACAGGGTAAAAACCTCTTCTTCTTTATATGATAAGTATTATTTAAATTCTTTACATTATCATACATTTGAGCACCAACTCATTGTGAGGCTACAACCTCTGTTTTTCAAGCTGCAACTTGTTGAGAGCACCAACTCTCTGTTTTTCTCTAGCATCCACTAGAAGGAAGCACCAACTCCCTGGTTTCTCTAGCTCCAACTAGAAGGAAGCACCAACTCCATGGTTTCTCTAGCACCAACTAGAAGGAAGAACCAACTCCCTGGTTTCTCTAGCACCAACTAGAAGGAAGCACCAACTCCCTGTGTTCAGGCTCCCACTTGAACCTCTGAGGACACCAGTCCTCCCTAGCACCTCCCAACCACCCTGATTATGAATATTTGCTACTGAAACTCATTACAGTGATATAATGTTCAACAATGGCTTACCATACTCATCATTGTTCTGTTGCATTGCATTGCTCCGTCTACCTCACTGCCTTCCTACACACATCACTTTCCCTATTATTTCTTCTGCCTTTTATGCTTTGTGCTCCATGTCCATTCACTGCACAGTTCCTCTTCTATTCAATTCAACTACTGCACTCTCCTCTTTCACGCATGAATTACCTTCAACAATAGCAACCACAACCATTTCTAGCAACAAAAACAACCGCATCTCTTCTCTATAATGTGTATTTATAGATTTTGTACACCTTGTGCATGCAATGCACGCAATCCCTCTGCATACTCAAACCGCACCGATATCCTCCACCTCTTGAGTGCTCTACGTGATCATCATCATGACTCTTCTGCTTCTCTGGAAGTTCAACCCATGTGTCTATCATCACTAGGTGTTATGCTAAGATTCCTTTTTCTCTCTGGTAGTTGAGACTCTTCATCTCCTCTATTACAGTCGAGCTTATTCTTTCTATTTCAGTTACGAGCTCCAACCCTCATCCAACTGTCAATTTCCTCCACGAATCATCTTCATTCCACTGGCAGATTCCATGTAACTCTTTATCTCCTCTGGTGGTTCCCACCATGTGTCCAGCATCACTGGGTGTTCTGCTGAGATTCCTCAACCTCTCTGGTAGTTGAGACTCCTAGTCTTCTCTGGCACAGTCGAGCTTATGCCTTCTGTTTTAGTTACAGACTTCAACGCTCATCCATCTTTCAATCGCCTCCACGAACAATCTTTGTTCTACTGGCTGATTCCTTGAGACTCTTCACCTCCTCTGTCAATCACCTCGAAGTGTCTTCGAGTCCTTTGGTAGAACTCATCACTGGTTTCTGGCAGTTTCACTGTGTCGTGCAACAGTAGCCCTTCGATTATGCTCAAATTCACCTGCACCGTTGGATTAACTCTGAAGAGTATTGTCATTATTTATCTATTTTTCACTTTCCCAATTTGGAGATTTTGTGATGAGACATCTTGAGTCTTCATGTCAAGAGTTCCAAAACTCCAAAACAGAACTTTTTTGTGTTGGCTTCTTCCTTTATATGACTATGCCCATGACCAAGCACTTATGGATAAAGTTCTTTTCGCGAATTCACATTTCGTGAATCTGGAGATGAGGCATCTCGACTCTCCAAGTCGCGATCCCCGAAACCCTGAGATGGAGCTCAGATCAATAGTCCACGATCTTGATGAATCTACGGTCTAGATCTCATCATGAATTTGCATCTCGTGATTCCTTCGATAGAAGTTCTGGTCACTCCAAGTCGCGATAGGCGAAGCTCCGGGATGGAGCTTAGATCAACAGTCCATAACCCTTGGTGATCTGACAGTCCAGATCTTATCGTGAGTTCACATCTCACAAATCTTGTGATGGAGGTTCTCATCACTCCAAGTCACGATACACGAAACTCTGAGATGGAGCTTTGACATGCTCTGATCTTTTTCCATGTGTCCCTCTTGGATAAACGGTCCACGACTGTCCTCGATGGACAACCAGGATTCCTTCATAGTTTTGGGGAGTTGGATGACTCTTGGACTTATTCGCTTTGCAGCTTCACCATATCTAATGGCTATGGAGCCTTCATAGATATCCCAGATCCTACGGCCCAAATATTCTCGTGATTTTTCCACTTCGCGGTTTCACTGCTTCGTGATTTCGTCCACCTTCGTGATTTCACCACTTCACGATTTTGTCCACCTTGTGATTTTGTCACTTTGCAATTTTGTTGTTGTTTCCATCGATGTTATTTTCCATCACTGATCTTTGCAATCGCTTTTCTTTCCATCAATGAAAATCTTACTCCCAACGATAAACCTTCCAACAATCTCCCCCTTTGGCATTGATGGCAACCCTGAATGGCTGCGCTAATATGTTTGGACCTCCAACTGTAGCATCTGATCCGTACAACTCATTTTCTCCCCCTTTGACATCAATGTCAAAGAAAACACGCTCCCCCTTAGCTGTTGCATTAATTTTAGGAGGTATGAGATATGAAACCAATACAGGACTCCCCCTCACAGGATGGACTCTTTTAGATGTGAGACGGGATGACACCCAACTTCTGTCTGAGATATTCAAATGGTGTCTTTGCTAGAGGTTTAGTAAAGATGTCTGCAATTTGTTCTGTAGTGGGAATGTAATTGACCTGAACAATTTGATTGGTGACCTACTCTCTCAGAAAATGATATTTTATGGAAATATGCTTGGTCTTGGAGTGGAATATAGGAGTTTTAGACACACTGATGGCACTAGTGTTATCACAATGAATTGGGATCAGTGCAGTGTATTTTACCTCCAAATCTACAAGTGTCTAAATCATCCATAATACATGAGTGCAACAGGTAGCGGCAACAATGTACTCTGCCTCTATGGTTGATAAGGAAATGGAACCTTGCTTTTTAATAAGCCAGGCTACTAAGGAGTCACCCAGGAAGAATGCTCCTCCACTGGTGCTTTTTCTCTCATCAACATAGTATTCCCAATCTGCATCTGAATAAGTAGTCAGCTAAAGATTTTCATTTCTGGGATACCACAGACCATAAGTCATTGTTTCTTTCAAATACCTGAATATCCTTTTGATAGCTTGCAAATGACTCTGTTTAGGTGTAGCCTGATATCTTCCTACCATTCCTACAACATGCATTATGTTTGGGCGAGATGTTGTGATGTATAGTAGGCTTCCTATCATTGATCGATATGAGCTTTGATCAACATCAGGTGAATCATCATCCTTTCTTAATTTACATCCAGTTACCATAGGTGTACTCACAAGTTTAGAATCTTCCATTTGAAATATTTTCATCATTTCTCTTAGATATTTTTCTTGAGAAATGAACATCCCTTCGACCCTCTGAGTAATTTGCAGACCAAGAAAAAATGACAGTCCTCCTATCATAGACATTTCAAATTTAGACTCCATGGAAGAAGAAAACCATTGTACTAATGAATCCTTATTACATCCAAAGATGATGTCATCTACATAGACCAGTATGATGAGCAAATTATTATCCTCTGTTTTAATATACAGATTTTTGTCAGTTGTTCCTCTCTTGAACCCTTTGTCTTTGAGATACGTATCCAGTCTGTGATACCAGGCTTGAGGGGCCTGTTTTAAACCATATAAATATTTCTTTAGCTTGCATACTAAGTCAGGGTTATCAGAGAGTTTGAAACCCTCTAGTTGTTCCATATAGACTTCTTCACTTAAATCTCCATTTAGAAAGGTTGAATTGACATCCATTTGGTAGACTTTAAACCTTTTATGACAAGCATAGGCAAGAAACATTTTGATAGCTTCTAATCTTTCTATGGGCACAAATGTTTCACCAAAATCCAGTCCTTCTATCTAAGCATAGCCTTTACAAACTAACATTGCTTTGTTCCTGATAACTTCTCCTTGCTCATTCAACTTATTCTTAAAGATCCATTTGGAGCCAATGACGTTTTTACCTTCATGTCTTTGAACCATCTCCCACGTATTGTTTTTCTCAATCTGATCAAGTTCATCCTTCATTTATTTAACCCAGTGGTCATCTTTGTTGGCTTCATTGAAATTCTTGGGTTCTAGCATGGATATGAGAGCTATATGATATTGTTCTGTGGTTTTGATTAGCTTTCTCCTGGTTTGTACACCTTTGTCTTTTTCTCCAATTATTTGACTTGCAGGATGATTCTTTTGAATGATTCTGGAGGAGGAATTTGTAGTTGACTATTGATTTGACTTTGTCTGAGTGTTTGAGTCTTCATCTGATTCAGAGTCTTCATTTTCTGATTGTTGGACCTGTTCATCTTCAACTTTAGCTGTGTCTTCTATAGAAGACTCATTACTGTATACCTCTCTTGCTGGGATTCCTTCATCATTTTTTACATCAATACAGTCAACCATTTTATGCAACCTCTTATTATAGCATCTATATCCTTTACTGTTTGTAACATACCCTAAGAAGATACCTTCATCAACCCTATCATCATATTTGTTGAGGTTCTTATCATTATTCTTTATGTAGCATTTACTCCCAAAGATTCTGAAGTGTTTGATTGAGGAAGGTCTTCCAAACCATAATTCATAAGGTGTCTTGTCACTTTGTGGTCTGAAGTGGGCTTTGTTAAGAACATGAATTGTTGTGTGTATTACTTCTACCCAGTAGGTTTGACCAATGTTCTTCTCATTCATCATTGACCTGGCCATTTCCTGCACTGTTCTGTTTTTCCTCTCAACAACTCCATTTTGTTGTGGAGTTCTTGGGATTGTGTATTCTCTCTTGATTCCATGTTCATTGCAGAATTCCTTGAAGTCTCTTGACATAAACTCTCCTCCCTGATCTGATCTTACTGCCTTTAACCTCTTGCCTGTTTGAGTCTATGTTAAATCCTTAAATATTTTAAACTTCTCAAATGCTTCAACTTTTTCTTTTATAAAGGCAACCCAAGTAAGTCTGGAGTAATCATCGATAATCAACATGAAGTAGTTTTCTTTCCCTGTGCCTTCCTATATTGATGTTCCACATAAATCCATATGAACTAGTTGGAGTGGTTTCTCTGTTGAAGTAAAGCTCTTGGACTTAAATTGTGTCCTGTTTTGCTTCCCTACTTGACAGGGTTTACACATTGAATCTTGGGGATTTGATATTCTCATAAGATCTTTTACTGCCTCGAGGTTTTTGAGTTTGATTAAGTGTTCAAAGTTTAGATGTCCAAGTCTCCTATGAGATAACCATATTTCATCATGTTTGTTGAGATGACATTCTTCTCTATTTTCTTTCAGTACATATACATTATTTTTTGTCCTTATGCCTTTTCCCACCACTTGTCCTGAGTTTACAGACTTTATCTTGTTGTCCTTGGACATGAACAACACTTCGCATCCTCTGTCACACATTTGACTTACACTGAGAAGATTATGTTTCAGCCCATCCACAAGTAGAACATCTTGGGCTTTTCCTTTTCCATTACTTAAGCTCACCATCCCTTTGCCCTTTATTTTCCCTGGAGCATCATTTCCAAAGGTTATGTTTCCTAATTTTCTTTCACTTAGAGATAGAAACTTGCCTTTGTCTCCCATCATGTGTTTGGAGCATCCACTGTCTATATACCAAGGGTTCGTTTTTCTTTGAGAGGACAACACTAATCCACACTTGTCACTTTCCTTCTTCTTCCAAAACTTGACATTTTCAGCAAGAGATTTCGAATCTGGTTCATATTCCCTTAAATGACAGTCAATAGATTTGTGTCCATAGTTATGATATATGTAGCATTCAATCTCATTGTTCAACAAGTCAAACTTATTGGTGCATCGTTGTCTACTCATTGACTGTTGATTATTTCTTGACCTCTTTAGTTTCATGTCCCTGGACTTAATTTGGCAATGGGCAATCAGTGAAGGTTTGTTACTTGGTTGCATCATTCTTTGTTGTGGCAAGTATTTATTCCTTTGAAATATTAATTACTCATGTCTAAGCCTTAAGGAACAATTTACAGCTTTGTGACCAAAGTTAGCACAGTAGAAACAATATCCATAGAAGAATTATTTGTACCTAGAAAATGGTTGTCTTCTTTGAGAAAATCGATTTCTTCCAGACTGATGACGTCATTTAGCAGTGAGTACATTACTTCTTTGTTCTACAGATTCAGATCTGGCATCTTTTACCTTACCCAACCTGTGCGGCTGATTGTCTTCCTTTGTTTCTGCAAGATTGTTATTATCATTAGTTGTACTTTTGACAAACTTGATGGGTTCTTCATTTCCTGGCTTACCACTGCTTGATCCCTCTTCATTCCCCAAGCCAGTTTTCATCTTTGGATTCCTTTGTTGATTTAGAATGGTGGCCAATCCTTCTGAGGCTTTGATACTTGACAGATTATGATTATACAAGGCTTGAAACTTCTCCATTTCTTTCCTCGTTTTCACTACTTCTTGTTCTAATGCTTCACATCTTGCCTTCTTTTTTGATAGTTGTTGTTTCAAAATATCTTCAATTTTCTTTGCCTCTTCCAATTCTAATTTTAGTAGGACAAGGTCTTCATCATGGTCTTTACTGTCTTTCTCGAATTGCATCAACAATTGTCTTTGCTTTCTGTTCTTGATTATTAATCTGTCAATCTCTTCCAGTGCACTGATCAGTTCTCCTTCCATGTCAACCACAGCTTCTTCTTCTTCACTCCCTGTGATTTTATTATCATAATCCTCTTTGGCCATAAGTATGAAGTCATTTAATTTATATTCAATAGAGGAATCATTTTCTTCATCATCATTGTTTACGCACAGACTTTTCTTATTAAAGTTTTCCTCTTTAAAGAAATTTTTGTGTTTGTACTTCTCCTCATCATCACATGTCTGATCCTTTCCTTTGTGGGGAAATTTATTTGAAAAATGACCTATCCTACCATAGTTGAAACATTTGAAAGACATTTTACCTTTGTATTTTCCTAATCCCTTCTTCAGTCTCTTCACAAATTTTTCTTCAATTTCATCGGGCTCAGAATCCTCATTCTTGTCTGCTTTAAATGATGCTTCTCTGGAGGTAGGTTTATCTTTAACTATTCTCATTTCATATGCAGTCAATGTTCCTAGCAGTTGATCAAACCCCAAGGTTTTTAGATCATTAAGTTTTTCTATAGAAGAGACCTTCAGGTTGAACCTATCTGGGAGAGATCTCAAGATTTTCTGAACTAAAGAAGGTTCATCAATTGTTTCACCAAGTGCCTTCATTGCATTTACCATTTCTTCTACTCTTAGAAAGTATTTTCCAAGAGTTTCATCTTCCTTCATCTTCAGCTGTTCAAACTGTATTTTGTAGGTTTGAAGCTTTGCATCCTTTACTTTCTCATTACCCTCATAGTTGCTAATGAGTTTGTCCCACATTTCTCTGGCAGTTCCTAGGTGCATAACTTTTACGAATTCTTCTTCCGCAAGCCCACTCAAGATAGCATTCATAGCCTTAGCGTTGAATATAAATTCTAGTTTGTCATCCTTATTAGCTAGCACAACTGGCTTTACATAGCCAGTATCTACCACATTCCAGACATCTGCAACTAACGACATTATGTAGGTTCTCATTCTAACTTTCCAGAAGGTAAAGTTTGTTCCATTGAATGGAGGGGCCTTATTGGTTGAATTTCCTTCATGGATTGACATGTTTCAGCTCTAGGATCTATCCTTAGATAAAAGGGGTTGGCTTTGATACCAATTGTTGGCCAACTGAGGGGGGGTGAATCAGTTGTCACCTTGCTTAAACAATCATGCTTATTTTAAAAAATTTACAAGGCACTCAATGATGATCACAATAATGCAAGGAAATGAACAATGGCACATTCAACATCAGTCACATATATGAGAAACATAGAGACAGAAATTTCCCAAGGAAACCCATACAGGGTAAAAACCTCTTCTTCTTTATATGATAAGTATTATTTACATTCTTTACATTATCATACATTTGAGCACCAACTCATTGTAAGGCTACAACCTCTGTTTTGCAAGCTGCAACTTGCTGAGAGCACCAACTCTCTGTTTTTCTCTAGCACCCACTAGAAGGAAGCACCAACTCCCTGGTTTCTCTATCTCCAACTAGAAGGAAGCACCAACTCCCTGGTTTCTCTAGCACCAACTAGAAGGAAGCACCAACTCCCTGGTTTCTCTAGCACCAACTCACTGTGTTCAGGCCCCCACTTGAACCTCTGAGGACACCAGTCCTCCCTAGCACCTCCCAACCACCCTGATTATGAATCTTTGCTACTGAAACTCATTACAGTGATATAATGTTCAACAATGGCTTACCAAACTCATAACTATTCTGTTTCATTTCATTGCTCCGTCTACCTCACTGCCTTCCTACACACATCCCTTGCGCTGTCACTTCTTCTACCTTTTATGCTCTGTGTGCCATGTCCATTCACTGCACAGTTCCTCTTATGTTCAATTCAACTGCTTCACTCTCCTCTTTCACGCATGAATTACCTTCAGCAACAACAACCACAGCCATTTCCAGCAACAACAACAACCGCATCTCTTCTTTGTACGGTGTATTTATAGCTTTTGTGCACCTTGTGCATGCAATGTGCAAAATCCATCTGCATACTCATACCACGCCGATATGCTCCACCTCTCGAATGCTCTACATGATCATCATCGCGACTCTTTCGGTTCTCTAGCAGTTCAACCCCTGTGTCTATCATCACTAGGTGTTATGCTGAGATTCCTTTTTCTCTCTGGCAGTTGAGACTCTTCATCTCCTCTGTTATAGTTGTTAGGACCACACAAGGCACCTTTTTGCCTATACTTTTTTCCACTATTATACCCTTGATCACCTATATTTAGACTCATACTACCACTTCATCTGATCATTCCAAAGGTATACAACATCCTTTCTCATTACTATACGTTTGATCTGTTTTGCATAATATTTTACATCACTTTTGTACTTAACCATTGGTTAGACTGCAGAGCAGCATTGGAAGCCTGTTGTTGAAACACAATCCAGGTCGCAGATGCTGAAACACGGAGCTGTTACACAGTCTGAGGTCCCTGTTGCTGAAACACAGAACTGTCACAACAAGTCCAAGGTCGTTGTTGCTGAAACACAGAGAGACTATACAACCCGAGGTCGTTGTTGCTGAAACACAGAACTGTCATATAGTCCGGAGTCGCAGAAGCTAAGACATAGAGCTGTTACAAAGTCTAGAGCTGCAGATGATGAAACACAGAGGAGACCGCCATAACCAATGATGCTGAAACACAAGGAAGCCGTTACAGTTAGCGGTCAAGACCGACACAGTCAAGAGCGAAATTCACGTGGCTGAAATAGCCCATGAATTGTGATGCTAAAACAACATCGGCAACTACGAGAAGAAGTTGTTACTCCAGTTGTAACAACAATACCTCATCCAGCTCCTGTAATAGGATTTCTGTTGCGTGAGACCAGGACATCTTGCTCCAGTTTAGAAAGAAGATCCGACTAAAGATAGGACTCAGATATACATTGTAATTTTTGATATATTGCATCGAGGAGGTTCCCTCTTTTAAATAAGGGGAATTCTTCATTCGATCATCCAAGTTTTGATGTATTGAAAAGCTCCA
>JASDQU011312571.1:6418-22893 GCA_032191745.1 Picea mariana
CTCGGTGGTGCTTTCTAGCTTCCCTTCTGGCCGAACATGAACTACAACTTGTTTGGAGTAGGCAGTATAGGACCTTCTTCTTACACCATGCCGGTGGGATCCATGTCATTCTTTTTTTTGACATGTTTGGTAATAATGACTTTTCGTTAGCTGCCATATTGGCTGGGGGTAACCCTGGTTTTGGACAAAAGAATACTGTGCAGGGTACTATTCCTACACAGGGGGAAAGTATAGGAGTTTTACTTTTACAAGCACTTTGGAATCCTATGCAGGGATAAGTTCCCTCGTCATGGATGTTGACCAGGGGAAACCCCTTCCATGGTCAATGGAACCCCAGGAAAGGCTCAATACCTATTCTCTTCGGATAGGCAGGGGGAAACCCTTTCCATAATATTTGGAACACAAATCAAGGAGCAATCCCCACCCAAACTTCGACATACAATTTTCGGAGTTAGTCGATGATGTCTTAGCAAACATAGTTTACGTATGCTGGTCAAGGCCATGGTATCTACTAGAACCCTGGACAACAACCCAAATTTTCTTGGCAACCTAGTGCCATTCAATCTCCAAGATCCTTTTTTCCTGTACATAGTACCAAGCCCAAAATACCATTTTTGGCAATGTTACATCTTCTAGACTTGTTAAGGTTGCTTAACAATCTGATTTTTCATGATATGCGTTGGCCCCCCATGCTGATTAAGTTGCCCTTAGACATTCCTAAATTCGAAGGCAAGCCTGGCGAAGACCCAGGTGATCACGTGATGAATTTCCACCTATGGTACTTATCAATATCATTGTGAGATGACTCGATACAATTGTGTCTGTTTCAACACACTCTTATCGGGGGTGTCGCAAAGTGGTAAATCGATTTTGACCACTCAAGATACTCTTACTTTAGTGATTTGGCGATGGCTTTCCTAAACCATTTCCAAATACCCATGAGATACGATGTCGACACTGAATTGTTGGCCAAATTTGAGCAGACTAAGGCCGATCATATCTCGAATCACATCTGAGAATGGAGGCATCGAAAGAGTTTGATTAAGGTATAGGTCCTGCTAGATTTCCTGCTGGAGTGGTTCCTAAAGTCTTTGGTACCTTAGTTATCTGAGGAGGTTGTGACTTCAAGAGTGTTTTCTGAGTAGGAGGTGATAATGAGAGCGCAACAACTCGAACTGATATACTCTCAATATAGCTTACTCTATGAGATTTTTCCAGATGTGCCACAGTCCATCCTTAACAAGGCCAAAACAAATTATGGACCACATGTCGATGGTATATTTGGTTCAGCACAAGCGAAGTCCACTGATCATCTATCGAATCAATTGCAACAATTTTCGATACAATAGACATCGAACAGCCAGACCTATGGTTCAGTTGTTCCCCCTACCCAAACGTTGGATGTACATAGTGTGCAATCGATGAAAACGAAGTCCAACCAGCAGCTTGACGGAAAGAAAAAACAACAAAACAAGAAGGGTAAGGGGGATAAGAAACCCAACAACAATGTTGGTGGGGGAAACACAGAGAAGAGAAATTAGAATTATCTATGTAACCTTTGCATGGAGGACCACCCAACTCATCTGTTCCCTCAACTTGTGGAGGACTAGAAGTTATTGGTGCAACAACATCTTGTTGTGTTAAAGAACTCATTTCCACATGGGAAAAATATGACTCAAGCCTCTTCGAGCATGGATGGGGGTAGTCAAGGACCCCCCGCATATTCTAGTAATCCCTCAGTCATGAAAGTTTATATGATGAAAGGTGATGCTTACATAGGAACTAGGGCACACGATTACAAAATGCCAGAATATGCTAAAAAGGGTAAAGAAGTTGTAAACCCATTGGTTCCTCTCCATATTGATAATACGATGGGAGGAATAATGATACTCATCCCGAATGGGGTGTTCAAGAAAGATTCTCATAATCTAAACATGAGGACCACCCAAAATTACTCTGTGGTGGAGGATTTTTCACAAACCTCTTGTGCAATGTCTACGTTGGAAGTCCTCTAGAGCTGCCCTTGGCATAGAAAGTCTCTTTTATC
Organism: Picea mariana; assembly: GCA_032191745.1. Taxonomy (NCBI): domain Eukaryota; kingdom Viridiplantae; phylum Streptophyta; class Pinopsida; order Pinales; family Pinaceae; genus Picea; species Picea mariana. Next base: position 8,466 of record JASDQU011312571.1, read on the forward strand.
TACCTTGTGATCTGCAAAGACATGTAATCCGAGAATGATCATTCTCGATATGACTGACTTGAAACCTCATCTCCCATGCCACGTTGCATTTCAAATAGTAGTGGCTTACACCACAAAATTTTTTACCTGAAATATTTTTTGTACAGTGGTTGATGAGGGCGCCTCGACTTGTGTGATGTCATTGGCATGTTGGAAGGCCATTGGCCAACCCATTTTTTCTTCATCACCTACTCTTCTTACTAATTTCAATGGTCACTCTTTCAAACCACATGGAATCATCCCTTCTTTCCCCATGTAGTTAAGAGGGAATACTGTATGTGTCAAAGTTGAAGTGGTCGATGCACCTCTCGACTACAACCTTTTGTTAGGAAGGAGTTGGAATTATGTGATGCAAGTAGTGGTTGCTACAATTTTTCAACTCTTGTTGTTTCCACATGAGGTTCGAATCATAACCATTGACCAATTTTCCTTCCCTAGGCCCGACCCTTCATTAGGGGCATCCACGTTCCTGATGATTGATAATCCTCAGCCTAATGTCTTCAATGTAAGGGTTGGTTTGTGCCCACCTTTGATGGGTACTTTCAATTACTCACCTCCTTCTGGAAATATCAAGTTTATATCGGCTACCCCCGACCAACCTAGTGTTGCACCTCTTCCATCACCTTAGTGAGAAAAATAGAGGTGCTTGCAAGCTCAGTTGGGTCTGCTGAGTAGGACAGCTGCAAGGAAAAGAGTTAGGGAAAGAAACAAAAAACTACGATTAACAATTAAACTAAGAAATTCAATAACAACTAAATTCATGAGCATAGGGACATAGAAACAAAAAGAACAATAAGACCCATGTCACCAATGATGAGGCTGATCTATTAGTGAAAGAATACACCAAGAAGAAAGGGGACTATGAGTCCCTTCTTCCTCCAAGGGAGGGCTCTTGGAACCCCACTAGCAAGCTCTTCTTACAACAAATAAAAATGGAAAATGATGAAAGAACTCTTTGCAAATCCACTCAAGGGGTGAGATGGATTGCCCAATGCAATGGTGCAAATATACTCTTGGCAAAGATTGAGTCCTCAAGAGAATAATGGCAGTATAACTTTTCTTTGAATTCCCTTAAAAATGAAGTGTATCCATGGCCTTTTTATAGCATTCCTTTGAGTTATTTTTCAACTAGTTTGTAGTGTGAAAATGGGCTAATTAGGGCATTTCTAGGTCTTTGACCAGCCATCCAGTCGAATCCAGTCCATATTTGAGTGTCAAATCAGCTTGGGAGCTGAACCATAAGTGGGTGGGAGGCCGACCACTCTCATAAATACGTCGTTTCTCAGGTGCGCATCGTGCGCATGTGCGCGATTTCTACGTTCCTGTTCCACGGATGTGCACGCGCACCCAGTGCTTTCATAGCGCCCTTCAATTTTTCACTACTTTGTATAGTTTTTGACTCTTTATGAATGATTTGGTGTTAATTCAGGTCCATGGATGACTTCATCACTGTTTGATGATCCTGAGTTCTTGTAACCATGTGCGGACAAAATTTCAGTGATAACAGATGCCCCCTGATGGATGACGTTAGGAGCATATGTATAGTTGAAATCCATCAATGTTTCTTCTACTGAGAGTGTTGTTGTAAGAGAGGGAAATAATGGGATCATCTAGAGTGATCTGTTGGAGGAAAAAAGGAACTGGTAGAACCCGACCTTCCATGAGGTGTGTAAAAAAAAAAAAAAAACTGTGTACAAACAAGGCGGGCATGCCCCATGATCGTGTCATGTAACTCAAAAAGATGAATGAAGTGTTGGTGCAGACAACTACAATGACCTCGGGGGCGGTCGTGATAAAGGTAGAAGACAATTTTGTGGATGAACATACTCTGAATAGTAGGCAATGATCATAGTAATAAGTATCACCGATTATGTGGGCATTGATAGCCCATCCAAGTTCAGAGGTCTTCGGAAAATGAAAGAACTAACTGCAATAGTCACAAACTAAGACCCACCATAACATGAGAAAGTGTTAACGTCAAATGTTATGGGGGTCAAGGATAGCAGGGAGAAATTGTGTTTCCCCCTGTGCCGTCTGAGATATCTCATTGGGTGGGTAATGAGAATCAAGATACTGTTGCCCTTCTAGAAAATTGTGCTGAGGTCGACAAAAAAGGGGGACACGACTCCCAGAAGCAAAGGGCTTCGTGAAATCTACTGGGTGAGATGAGGAAGTGGAGAAGGTACATGGATGAAGTCAAGATGTAGGAAGACTCAAGACTTTCCTTGGTTGGAGTATATGTGAGATAAAAATTGGCTGCAACCGTTCAACGAGGTTAAGTGTCAGAGGGAAGACAAGACCGGGGATAAGTTGTGCCAGAGGCGGGACAAGGTGAAAAAATTCAGAGGGAAAAGGTAAGTGGCCTGTGGGATACTATAAAGATATGGATGATGCCCGCAAGGGTGAATGATAAGTAGTGCTCCAACCAAGGGTGACATGGGTTGTGGTTGGCCGAAAAAAGGGAAGTAGGTCGCCAAAGGTGACGACGAAAAGGTAATGTAACAATTGGAAATAAAGGCGTTTGTACAATAAATAACGAATAATTGGGGAGAAGTGTACAAATACAGAAACAAGTTCCCTAGTGTGATATGGTTGGCCCATATAGGGCATAATTTTCTCGGAGAACTGATGAAGGGTGGGGGCCCCATGGGTGGGTTTCTATAGGAGGTAGGTGAAATGAAGGGATATTTGCAGATGGGTAGACGGATTGTGGATGAAATGGAGGGTTCATGCTACTGCGAAGGTGTAGCCCAACCATAGAACCGTGGAGAGATAATCTGGGAGTCCATTCGAAAAGATAGAAAAATGAGGATAAGGAGTAATGGTTGATTCGTGACATGATGTAAGACTATCGAGACTCCCATCCCTAAAGGGTTTTTAAAAACAACATGAGTGTCAGAAGTGCCAAAAGGTGCTATGAATGGGACACCTCATGTGGGTAAGAATGCTACTAGGTGACAGTACCGAAGATGCAAATGGAGGTGTGGGTACTGCAGAGCCAGGAATGGGGATCCTAGAGGCAAATGTCAGAGGGTGTGACTAGAAATGTAAGTGAGATACAGAGGGAATGACTACATGCCAGTGCTAAGTATATACCTGAAGGGGTTGTGTCGATGTATGATGACCAAGTACCTGCACACATGAAAACCAAATACCCGACGTGAAAAATATCTGAAGATAATCGAATAGATGAGCATGTATTTGATAAGTGTGAATATGCGTATGTGTACCTAATCAGGGTAAAAAAATGGCATCCTGGGGGCTCAGGATGAAAAGAGGCCCAAGGACTGTTGTGATGTAGATGATGGGATGTTGATCCTATGGCTGAAGACAGATCGAGAAATGGACACCGTGGGCTCTAGGAATGGTGAGTGAAAGTTTGGTAAAAAGGCCTATATATAGTTGTAGGGCTCACATTGCCACCTCATTTGTACTTGCTATGATAGTGATTGGACGAGAAGCATTCAGAGGAGATCGTGAGATTTTGGGAGGATGAGGCATCCGATTGAGGACCCGTGAGTGTCAGGTTAGTGGTCTGATCATCCTGCATAGAATTAGGGTTTCATTTTTTGGGCAGGGGTTGTATAGAGGGCAATACAGGTGGTTAGGGGGTGTGGGCCCCACATGCACAGGTGATCTGGTGATAGGCGTGCATAAGTGTGCGCCTGCCCACTGTATAGACACACATGTGAGTGTCAGTGGGCCAGAGATATTGTTCGGGGCTGAACTATATGTCTGGCACAGTTGTGAGTATCAGGGTGATGGATGCCCTAGCGCATCGTTGTATAGCAACGATGATTGTGAGAGTGTATAGTTCATTGGTGACGCAGTGGATCAGTGGTGTACAACTGATGGTGATGGAGAGAGTGTTGGTCGGTGAGCATTTCTCCTGGGGGCTGACACTGCATTCCAGTATGGTTGGGCAACTGGACCACTGTCGATCCATAGATACAGGAGAGTTTGCCTTCGGGTCCATCCTGGTGGCCTGGTTTCTAGAGAGGGTGTCGATGTTGTGCCCTAGGATTCTATTAGGTGCGCCTGGGGCACGAGAGCTGTGGCTGAGGCAGTGGTCAACTATGTTGCTTTGCCATGGTGGTGGTGAGGGTGGCCACTTCTTCACTGCATAGGCAACACAGGTATGGCAGTAGACGCCGCAGGTGATATTACGGTACCCCTATGTTGGGGTTGACTTCTGGGAGGATCTGGACATGGTGCTACCTCCAGGGGAGGTGTTTGACTGCTGAGGTATGTTGATGATGGTTATATGTATGTTTTTGTGTTTTTGAGATAGCATGCCTTATGTATATGATATAGATGTTGATACTATCTATTTATTATTTGTATGTGCAGATGTGGCACCTCACGGGTGCAAGGTGGAGTTGCAGAGAGCGTCAGGTCGTCAAGATCCAGAGAGACTACTGCAGGGAGAGAGACGTCAGCGTGAGGAAGCCCCAGTGCGACCAGATGAGCCAGAGAGGGCAGCGAGGAGACGTCGGTTTGATGATCCTAGTGCTGGGCCATCACACGCTCCTCCGACGACTACCAGAGTGGATTTCGAGGACATACACCATCATCTGGAGGTGGTGTTGCAGGATGTGCCTGAGGGCATATGTTATCGCATCCAGGATGAGGGTATCCTGGAGCAGTGCGTGGGGGTTCTGCCGTCATGGTGGGCCATAGTACGAAGAGTAGAAGTGGCCGGTGCTGCGATGATCGGATGACTATCGCCGGGGCAGGAGGGACCGGTAGGGGGTGGACCACCACCACCGGAGGGAGGGGTGGGTGGTGGCGGGCTGCCACCGCCTGAGGGAGGAGCAAGCGGTGGTGCTCTAGAGGCACCATCAGTGGTACTCCATGTATTGATGTATATATATTTTTTGTATATAGGCTGGTGAGCCCATTTTGTACCGAGGTGCTTCATTAGCCTGCAGATAGTTGTATTTTTGTATGTAAACATTTGGATGGCACTGTGGACCTTTCGATATATACATGAGTATACATTTTTGAGATCTATGTGGTGTTTACATGTGGTTTGTTAATGTATTGATGATGTCTAATCTATATATGTGATGACAGTTTTTGTTATATGTTTATGTATGTGTAGAGGTAGCTTGATGTGATATATGCCAATGTAACACAATATTAGCTAGGTTATCCGTAATTTGATTCAATTGTCTTGGAATATGTGTAAATGTAATGGAATCAAAATATCAAGATAAAAGTCTAACTTGCAGGTATTTGCAAAAGAGGCAAGGATCACGGATGCGGTACACATTGTTGAGCTGGAGTACGACTAGTTGAGAGTCAAGGAAGATGCTAAGGTGACGAATACGATGATGCTGGGCATCGGCCAGGAGGCCGATGATGGCTGTGTATTTGGCTTGGTTGTTGGTCATTGAACCCAAACATATGTCGCTCAAATGGAGCATTTCATGTGAGGGGGTGTAAAGAGCCCAAGCGACCGAAGCAAGATGTGGTGTCCAACGGCTGGCGCCATCGACGTAACCGATGTGGTAGGCTAGTGGAGGAAGCATATGTCAATAGCGCAAAGGATAGATTAGATGTGAGGGATGAAAAAAAGATTAAAAATGCTATAAAATAAATAACCTAAAGTAGAATGACTACGTTTAAGCGTAAAATTTCTTTAGATACAACCCGTTGACGGGTTCTTTGAAAGAGAGGCCTTCAGGGGAGGCCAGGATGTATGCGCCTTTGGTGAGGCAATGTTGGATAATGTATGGGCCATGCCAGAGTGACTCGAATTTTCCATGGCCAAAGGTATCATGAGCGATATCGTAATCCCGGATGAGGTCACCTTCGGGAAATGAGCGAAGGTTGACATGTCAATCAAAGGTAGCCTTGGATCATTTTTTAGCTGCCTCGTTGTTATGTAAGGAAGATCAACGATCTTCATCTAGAGACTCTAAGTTCAGAAAGCGCTGCTCCATTTGAGCAGTGTCAGGTAATAGATCAATTGCGGTGCATAAGGTGGAAATTTCACACTCGATGGGAAGAGTGGCCTCAACCCCATAGACTAGATGAAATGGTGTGAAATGAGTAGCTGTTTTCACAGTCGTACAGTAAGCCCATAGTGCAGAAAATAACATATGATGCTAATTGGTTTTATGTTTATTAATTGTGCGCTGTAACATGGTCTTGAGGACTTTATTAACTGCTTCGACCTGTCCGTTAGACTAAGGGTAATATGGTGAGGAAAACTTGTGAGAGAATCCTAACCGAGATGAGAGTTCGACGAAGATCTCATTCTCGAAGTGTTTCCCATGATCAGAAATGAGTTGGAGTGGTACTCCAAAGCAGGATATGACGTGGTTAAAGAAAAAATGCACTGCAGTGTCAGCGGTGTTGTTGAAGGTGGGCATAGCTTCTGCCCATTCAGTGAAGTAATCAACGACAACAACAATGTATTTGTGACCATTGCTAGAGGGGGGATTATAAGTCATGAAGTTGATGCCCCATTTACAAAAAGGGTCGGTAGTAATGACAGGATGAAGAAGAGCCGGGGGAGCTCCGGCTTTATTGGCGTAGAGATGACATTGCTCACATCGTTTCATGGCATGAATGCAATCGTGAAACAAGGTAGGCCAAAATTATCTGGCTCAGATAATATTTTGAGTAGTGGATATGCCCAAAATATGGCCCCCACATGCACCGTTGTGGTAGTCGTTTAAGACTCTATCCGACTCGTCAATAGTTAGGCATCGATGAAGAATGGTGTTGACTCCCCGCCGGTATAGGATGTCTCCGATGAGGAGGTAGAGGGGGTCCTGATGGTGAATATGATGATGATCATCTCGTGAAAGGTGGTTACCGAAATTTTGAGTTCGGAGGTAGACAAGGAGGTCTCCGTACCAAGGATCATCCGAAGTGATGTAAAAGAGATGTTCGTCGGAAAAGTCAGTGTTGACAGGGGCACTAGTGCTATCAGAGGGAAGGGCCATGACAAGTTCGACGAGAATGAGGGCCTTATTACTCTTAGGTGTTGAGAACTTGAGGTCGTACTCCTGAAGGATAACAATCCATCGAGCAAATTTTCCGTTAACTTGCCGACGACTGAGAAAGTACTGCATAGGGTTGGAATCTACGACGACCTTTCTTGTGTGAAGCAGCATGTAGTGGCACAGTTTCTGGACTACGAAGATGACTATAAGAGCAAGTTTCTCTTCGTGTTTATAGTTCAAGGGTGGCCCTGAGAGTTTTTTACTAATGTAATAAATGGCACACTCACAATTTTCATCACCTAGCTAGACGAGAACTCCTGCTACTGATACAGTTGATGCTGATACATAGAGGATATAGTCGCGACTGTAGTCAGGTGCACTAATTAAAGGTGCGTTCAAGAGTGTTGTTTTAAGATCGTCGAATGACCGTTGGGCATGGTCGTCCCATTGAAATGGGATGTCGTGACGTAGTAAGAAAAGGAAACCATGTGCGCGTATGGCGTAATCTGGGACAAATCGTCGTAGAAAGTTAGCTTTGCCTTGCAGGCTCTGAAGTTGATGTAAATTCTGGGGAGGTGGGATTTTGGTGATAGCTTGGACTTTGAGGGGGTCCATGGTAATACCACTTTGGGAAACAATAAATCTGAGGGGGTGCCCTGCGGTGACACAGAACATGCACTTGAGAGGATTCAAGTGAATGTTGTACTGATGACACCTTTGAAAGATGATTCGTAAATCATCAAGATGCTGGGTGTGTTTCTTGGATCGAGCTGTGAGGTCGTCCAAGTAGGCGAGGATGATATGAGCCAGATCGTGAAAGATGTATGTCATAGCCTGCTGGAAAGTTGTGCTGGCATTATTTAAGCCGAAAGGCACGACACGATATGCAAAAGTACCCCAAGGGGTAGTGAATGCGGTTTTATACTAATTGGCGGGGTGGATTTGAATTTGATTATAACTAGAGAAACCGTCCATAAAGGATAGAGTCTCGTGGCCAACGCAGTCGTTGATAATTTGATCGATGAAAGGCGTTCGAAAGTTGTCTTTGGGACATTCGTGATTGAGATCATGAAAGTCTGTGAAAACATGGATAGTGCCCTGTTTTTTGTTAACGGGTACAAGGTTGGAAACCCATGAGGTATAGGCGATGGGGTAAATGAACTCGACAGTGCGTAATTTGTCAATTTTGGCTTTGATGGTCACGGCTTTGGATGGGTGTAGTGGTCATTTTTTTCGACGAACTGGTGTAATGTTGGGCCAGGTGTCGATGCAATGTTCGATGATAGAGGGATCGAGGATAGGAATTTCTATGTATGACCATGAAAAAATATCCCTATATTCCTAGAAGGCTTTATATGCGGTGATTTCCTGAGGAGTGCAAGCAGCTCCAATGGTGATTTCTTCGACGATGCCATTTTTGATGGAAATGTCGATTTTAATGGTTGGGAAAATGTTGGCCATGTTTCCTTCTTCAAAAGCATCAGGGGCAGGAATGGGGTTTTTGAACCATTCAATAGGCCCTGATGGGATAAAATCCTTGGTTTCGACCGTGTAAATGGGGTGTTGGTTAGGAGGCGCGGAGGCTTCCTGTGGGAAGAAGAGTGCGCGGTGGTTTAGCACATCCCAGGGATAGTCCGGGTGGTTTAACTCTTCGAGTATTTCTTCATCACATTGGAAGTGCCAGGAATACAAGGGGTCATGGGGAGTGATATCAGTGATGGTGGTCATGTGGTTGATCCCTAGTGAGGAAGAAACAGGGGGAACAATGCTAGGAGATGGTGAGGGTTCACTCGACATAAACCAGATATTGAAGTACTAAGGGGTACCCGTGGTAGTTGGGTGTAGAATGTCTGTAGGGGAATGAGCGGGAGGGTTGGGGGGCTTGGGGGTTGAATCCTTAGATAAGTCATCTAAGAACCATGGAGGCATTGGAAGGGCCCCAGGTTCGGGAGAAATGACATGAAGATCCGCTAGTTACGAGGTAATGTCAATTATCGACTCTGCGGGTCATTGAAGCAGGGTCAACGGGCGTTGCCTGTATTCAAGGATCATCGGACACTAGTATGTAAAATGAGATAATGAGTCATAGAGAGAGAAATGGTGTCTCATACGTTCATTGACTAAAGTGGTGACATAACGGATGTCAGTGATATTGGTGGAGGAGGATGTACTAGGACTGGGGTTGCTCTGGAAGCTCTGGCGTACTACGGCTAATGTCTACCGAAAGCATGGTAGTGATGGACAATGGTGGGTATAATGGCCATATTCTGAACATATAGCACAAGAAAATTTGGTTTGCAACCCTTTACTACTAGAATGGGGGGTGGTAGTGGCAGGACTGGCTATAGTGGCGAGTGTTGGGGGAGTGTGATTGAGGGGAATAAAATTCTGTAACTCTGGTAGAGATGGGTAGTTGTTGGTTTGGTGTCCCTCTTTCTCACATAGTGTGCAAGGAGGTGGGATGCATGGAGGAAGTGGGGATGTGAGCTCCTTCTTCTTTCTCCTACCCCCAGCTGTGGCAGGGGGGTTAGTGAGTGGGGGTGTGGTGGGAGTAAGTATGGGAATCATCATGGGGATTCCTTCTTTTTGGAGGGGGATAGATGGTCGAGGGACCATCTCTGGTGGGTGTAAATACCAAACTGGGATTGCAAACACCATATTAGGTAGGGTGAGAATTGTGGCTACCTGAAAAGCTTTGATGCCTAGTGGAGGGTAAAAGAAGGGAATTTGGGTGATGGCTTGGGGAACTATCTCCCAAACGGGGATATGTCCTTAGGGAGAGGTGGAATCATGGACTGGTGGGGTCGACAAGTGTGAAGGAGGTTCTTGAGGGGGGGTGTTGTGACGAGTGGGATGTCAAATATGATAAAAGCCTCGGTAGGAGGAAGGATGTCCTCTGTGTGAGTTCTGTTAGATGATATGATGCATACGTGATTGGAAGGATGAAGGAGTGGTGGTGCTCCATGGTAAGTTCCTAACAAGGATGGATCTTTGAAAATCCTAGGACCCATCTCAATGAGTAGGTATGAATCGTGACTTGTGTGGATGAGAGGAATAATGTTATTGATGTTGGCAGATGGATTAGGCTCGTAATGTGAGACTTGATCAATAGTAACGCTGTTCCCATTGTGGGGGAACATCATTGTCCGAAAGACGGAAGATGCGACTGCCTTCATAGCGTACATGTAGCTATGACCGAACAGGATATTATAATCGAGTGGGGCATTGATAACTTCGATATCGATGAGAATAGTCTTGCCCCTGAGTTCGACGGGTACATTTTGGAAGATCCCTTCGGGAGACGATGGTTGCCTGTCATAAGCTCGTAAGGTGATGGCAGAGGGTATGAGTTTGGGGGAACCAAGATTATGCCATACCGTTTTGGACATAATGCATGTAGATGCACCTTCATCAATGATACATCGATGAACTGTGATGTTTCATATTTTTACTGGTATTTTAAAAGTGATCAAGGAGGGAAGGCAAGGTTCTCCACTGTCAAGATCAAAGGTAATGAGTCAGGTATCTGCGGGGTCGACTACCCCCAAGGTGGAAAGTAATGATTTATGCTGAGTAGGAAAAGTCTGGAGGACCTCCAAAACTGACATGGCAGCCAGGGATTGTGCTAAGTCGTCTACCAAACTATAGTTATGAGCTACCCTAGCCTGTGGGTTGTGAACATTCCTGCACAATGGGATGTGAGGGATGCGAAGAGGTGGCTTGGTGNGAGTGGGGCATTGATAACTTCGATATCGATGAGAATAATCTTGCCCCTGAGTTCGACGGGGACATTTTGGAAGATCCCTTCGGGAGATGATGGTCGCCTGTCATAAGCTCGTAAGGTGATGGCAGAGGGTATGAGTTTGGGGGAACCAAGATTCTGCCATACCGTTTTGGACATAATGCATGTAGATGCACCTTCATCAATGATACATTGATGAACTGTGATGTTTCATATTTTTACTGGTATTTTAAAAGTGATCAAGGTGGGAAGGCAAGGTTCTCCACTGTCAAGATCAAAGGTAATGAGTCAGGTATCTGCGGGGTCGACTACCCCCAAGGTGGAAAGTAATGATTTATGCTGAGTAGGACAAGTCTGGAGGACCTCCAAAACTGACATGGCAGCCAGGGATTGTGCTAAGTCGTCTACCAAACTATAGTTATGAGCTACCCTAGCCTGTGGGTTGTGAACATTCCTGCACAATGGGATGTGAGGGATGCGAAGAGGTGGCTTGGTGGTAGGGAGAGGAATCACCAATGGGGGTCTTGTCAGTGTAGGGTTTTTCTCTGGAGGGATAGGAGGAGACTCAGCGGGTGCATGATACTGACGATTACGTGTCTGTAGAAGGATTTCTTCCTCACTAGTGAGGAGAATTGTGCGATCTGCTGGATTGTTGGGGTTGAGGTATTGTCCCACCTGAGGTGGAGGATGTTGTGTGTCCTGTTGGGTGTTTATCACACCTTGATGTGGAATAGGATTCTGTAGCATGGCAGAAGGGGGTTGTTGCACATATTGTTGTGGTGCCTGCTGAGGGGCAGGCGGTGCTAGAGGATGGGGAAGACTACCAACGTCTTTCAAATGTTTGAAATCAACGATTTGGGGGAAACGATGAGTGTAATGGTCGAACTCACCAAAAAGAGAACAAGGGAAGTTGGTTTTAATATTATTGTTATTTCTCCCTTGGCACTTATTATTATTGCCCCCCTGAGGGTTTTGATGCCCCTAGTTTTGGTTGCCCCCAGTGGATTGGTGTTGTTGAGGTTCATTCCCGCCTTGACCTGGGTTGTTGTTATTCCTATTCCGGCCTTTATTCTTGGCATTGTTCGATGGATGGGTTGGTTTGGACGTATTCATCTGTTCAAAATTTTGGTATTGTTGAATGGCAGAGGGTTGAACAAAATTCACCCCCGCATGAGGATGTGGGGGAGCCATGGGTTGTGGGGGACCAGGAAATGGGAAGTATGGATTCTATGGTGGTAAAAATCCATAAGGTACATAGTAAGGTGTAGTGATTTTGCTAGTACTATAAGCTGAGGTAAAGGGAGTACCAGAGTTCGTTTGAATAGGTGGATGTATGGGTGGTGTCGGCGGTGGTCCACTGATGGGTGGAGGAATCGCAACAGGGTATGGTTGTTGATAAGGGGGTGGGGGGTAATAAGAAGTGCCCCCATATGCTAGTGGGTATTGAGGCGTTCCATACATCGGTGGTGGTTGGGGTTGTGGACCATGGTGAGTGGTGGTACCAATTAGTTCGTCTGCTGAGTGAGACATCCCAGGTTTGTCTTGGCCAAATGGCATAGGTTTTGGAAGATCAAGAAGTACAGTGTATAAGTACCCTGACTGTGCATAGATGAGGTCATATTGTTGGGACTTATTGATGGCTTCCTCTTCATATTGAGGGAAGGTGGAAGCTACATCCTTACCTAGGAGAGAGACAAGTGATCTAAGAAACCGGTCGAGACACTGTTGCTTGGTGGTTTCTTCTTTGCACAAACTACGTCGCCTATGCCACTCGTGAATGTGGTCAACGATATGTGTGGCTGAGGTTTGTTTGAAATTAGAAAGTATTTCTAGACCATTGTCATGGCGGATTGGTAATTGGAAGAAGGTAAAGAATGCTTTGGCCAAGGACTCAAAAGTTGCATGGGACCCTGATTTTTCTTCTACATACCATTTGGCTGATGGGCCAGTGAGTGTGAATTGAAATAATCGCAGTCTGATGGAATCATCCATAATACTATTGGAAGAGCACCATAGGTGAAAGTTCATGACATGGTTGGCAGGGTCATCGCCTGCCTTTCCTTCAAACTTTGGTATGTCTGAAGGTAGTTTAGTGGGCATTGCAGGCCATGTGGGAGCATGTAATATAGGATCATTGGTGAGTTTTCTAAGACCTGGTATGTTGAGAGAGGACAAATATGGCATCTGCAGTGGGGGAGGAGGATTAGCTCCAGCCATGGTGTGAGTGTGTTGTGAACCTGACCCTTGAGGGGGGCTAGGTGGGTTGGTGCTTCTTAAGAGGAAGTGGGTCCCCCACTTCCATGTAAAGGACAGCGAGTGAACGGATGACCTTGGGAAGTGGACCTAAGTAATGTAGAACCAAGAAAATTTGATCCTAAAATAGTAGCACTCACAGGAATGTGTGAAGGAGGTGTCGATGAGTGGGAAAGACCAGACACTCCCCCTAAGATAGGAGGGAGTTTTAAGAAGTGTCGTGAATGATGGTGGTTCTGTGGGTCCCCTATGATGTCTGACTAGCTACATGAATGTGTGCAAAGAGTGGTGAGAGTAATATAGAAACAAGATCCTTTGCGTTGAATGTTTACACAATATATATATCCAANTTTGTTTGAAATTAGAAAGTATTTCTAGACCATTGTCATGTCGGATTGGTAATTGGAAGAAGGTAAATAATGCTTTGGCCAAGGACTCAAAAGTTGCATGGGACCTTGATTTTTCTTCTACATACCATTTGGCTGATGGGCCAGTGAGTGTGAATTGAAATAATCGCAGTCTGATGGAATCATCCATAATACTATTGGAAGAGCACCATAGGTGAAAGTTCATGACATGGTTGGCAGGGTCATCGCCTGCCTTTCCTTCAAACATTGGTATGTCTGAAGGTAGTTTAGTGGGCATTGCAGGCCATGTGGGAGCATGTAATATAGGATCATTGGTGAGTTTGCTAAGACCCGGTATGTTGAGAGAGGCCAAATATGGCATCTGCAGTGGGGGAGGAGGATTAGCTCCAGCCATGGTGTGAGTGTGTTATGAACCTGAACCTTGAGGGGGGCTAGGTGGGTTGGTGCTTCTTGAGAGGAAGTGGGTCCCCCACTTCCATGTAAAGGAGAGCGAGTGAACGGATGACCTTGGGAAGTGGACCTAAGTAATGTAGAACCAAGAAAATTTGATCCTAAAATAGTAGCACTCACAGGAATGTGTGAAGGAGGTGTCGATGAGTGGGAAAGACCAGACACTCCCCCTAAGATAGGAGGGAGTTTTAAGAAGTGTCGTGAATGATGGCGGTTCTGTGGGTCCCCTATGATGTCTGACTATCTACATGAATGTGTGCAAAGAGTGGTGAGAGTAATATAGAAACAAGATCCTTTGCGTTGAATGTTTACACAATATATATATCCAAATCAAACTGTAATCAGAGGTGCATCATACATAAAATGTTTTTTTTAAAAAGAAGCATATATGTGGGTAAGTGGGTTTTGTCTGTGTGGGGAATCAAAATAAAACAAATGCTCATGTCCTAGAAGACGTAACGTCCTTCCTCTCAAATAGCACTGGACCTTCCAATAGTACTCAACAGTGGGGTCTGAAGTCACTCGAAGAGAAACTAGTGAAGGATGAAATAATTGGTTATAATGAGGGGTAAAGGGGGCATATCCCGAAAGAGCTAGCGATATTTCCCAATAGCCAC
>JASDQU011312572.1:4773-19632 GCA_032191745.1 Picea mariana
TCTAACACTTTCGACTTGTATCACACGCAGAAAAGGTGAAACACCCACCAGTAGAAAGATGTAATGCCAAGATAATCCTGACTATTGCGCGCATCTGTAAAGAACACATCCTGCATGCCACCAACACGTATATGAAACGCTAGCAGCACATTCCACCACCACATGGTAAAGAAACTTAAAATATACCTGGTAAAAACTCCATCACTCCAAAACCTTCGACACCTGCCATTCCAATAAAATGGTAGAAGCTCAGTATTGTCGGTAACCATAATTATCTTTGCTAATTCCCTAACATGGAAATTTAGTGAGCATTATGTAATTTTTTAATCATGTTAAGTAAAAGTAAAAAATTAAATATAGAAATATATGTCTTTATAAAAGTAAGGAAGTTAATTTATCTTCAATTCTTAATGATAAGATTAAAATTTCTAATTTAAAGATTGATTAACCCGCCTATTCTAATAGGAGACGTCTATCCACTTAAAAATGCAATCATGGTTGTTGGAAAGTAGTTTCTCATTTTTTATTTTTATTTTATTAAAGTAGTTTTTTCTAATTGAAAGGATTCTTTATTTTTAATTGTTGGGTATTATTTGTCTTCAATTGTACTCTTAATGTTCTAATGTAATATTTGTTTTTTATTTTATTTTAAAGCAGTTTCTCATTTTTCTCTCAATTAGTTTTTTCTACTTCAAAGTAGTCTTTCATTTTTACAGTATTTGTTTTTAATTGTAAAATTGTACTCTTAAATGTTTTATTATTTGTTTTATTTGTTTTTTTTAAAGTAATTTCTCATTTTTTCATAATTAGCTTTATCCACTTCAAAGCAGTCTCATTTTTAATTGTTAGGTARTATTTGTTTTTAATTGTAAATGGTATTTTGTCTATTCTTTATTTTGAAAGTATTCAATGTTTTCAATTGTAAATTAAATTTGAAAGTAAATTCTCTATTTTTTATTTGGCCGTTTTGTTTTGAGTTGGCCTTCAATATTCACGTACTTCAATATCCACGTATTGATTATTCCAAGATCTGATCATATCCGATGCAAGATGCAATCACTTACCAAAAAAAAACTATAGCATGTTTTTTTACAATGTGTAACGGATTTCATAGTGTTCACATAGTAAAGTAAACCATTATAGCAAATCACATAGTAAATTAAATGCATCATTATGTTGTCTGGTGACAACACATATTTCTKAAATTTTGTGGTGGCTAGTTCCTTAAGCATTTGTTTTTCCATRTGTCTAAAAAACTTTTGAGTATTTTTTTTTTTGAAATGTACAAGTTTATAAAATGGTTCAATGAGATTTGTAATTCATTTCTCCACCACTGATTGAGAAATTTCTCCACCACTGATTGAGAAATAAAGGATCTAATTGCCCCYATTTTGTTCTTTTGTGTTGTGTGATTATTTATTTTATCTTTTTGTCTATTCACTATCTAGTAGGCTAGAAGTCCAACAAGTGGTATTAGATATTTTTGTTGTTGGACATTAGTGAAGGATATTCCATTACATGGTGTTTGAGGGTTTTCCACTCTATCCTTGAGCAGGGAGCTTGATCTGTGAGGGGGAAAACCAACTATAGGAGGAGCCCACAGAGGTGGAAGGAGAACATGTTCGTGAGTCGTGAAGAGGAGGTCATGGTTATTGGTTCTTGGGTGAGAAGAGACACATGAGGAGGAGTTCATGGTCATTGTTTGTTGGGATAGTCATATTATTGATTGAAAAGAACCAATGGTTGCATATTGCATGAGATTTGTACACCATACTCCATTATTATATGTATGTCAAGTGTGGAAACATGAAGGATTCATGAAAAGTATTTAACAAAATTCCTAAGTGAGATAGAATGAGTTGTCGGAGGAGGACGAGTTATATCTAGTGGTGATGGTGTCATGTCAAACATGGAAACATAGTGTTTATGGGGTTCCCTTAGATTCAAAGAAATGGTGGCCCCAACGGTGATTACATAGAAAGGTGGGAGATTTCAAATGCAAACATTGAGGTGGAGTTGACACTTCTTTTTACTTATATGTAAATGGGAATATGACTTTAAGACCTGGATAAGCATTTCTACCCTCAGTTTGAAATTTAATCGATAAAGTCTAGAGGTAGACCTAGGTGATAGGGGGAGCATGCGGCATTCACAGATACCCTGACTTTGAGGGAATTTCGGTCGATTTTGGTCATGGAAAAGGGGGGGAGTTAGATAAATAGTCATGGTTTTGAGCACATGGTTTGCATAGCTCATGGTTTTAGATCCCATGAATTATAGACTCTCTTCAAATTATCCTGGAGATGAGAGGTGAAGGATCACTTGACTAGGTTGGCCAAATTCAATCAAGGAAGTATATATATGTTGGTTATAGTGATGGAGATAAGTGATGTAGATTTTGGGACCCTATTGCCCACAAAATCATCATTAGTAGAGATATGTACATAGAACAATCAAAATTTTTTCACGATCACAAAAGGAGATTTGTTTGGAAACTCAAGGGATCATTGTATGGCCTAAGGTAACTAGGAAATGGTACAATATGTGTGATTCCTTCATGGCAATTCAAAGTTTCTTAAGAAGTGAGTATGATCATTGTGTGTATGGAATATTCATTATCTTGGGTTTATGTTGATGATATGACTGTTGCAAGAAAAAAATTGTAAAGGTCAGCAGGTTAAAGGCTCAGTTGGACAGGATGTTTTAAATGCGGGGTCCATGAGAAGAAAATAAAATATTGGCCATAGAATTATAGAGAGATGAGAAAAATGGTAAGTTGTGGTTATTGTTTTCGCAGGATTTTCACTTGTGAAAATCCACACCACAAGTCCCCAAATATGCATAACTATGGAAAATCCTACCATTGTCACCTTAGTAATAAATTCCCTCGTTTTATTGAAGTACGAGGTCCACCATAGGGGAGGCTTCCCTGGTGACCTCAAGGGATAAAAGTAGCAAGTAAAGCAACTAAGCCTACCACCCCCTCCATTGATCACCTAAATATTAGTCTAGGTCAAGGAAAACTAAGAGGTATAAGGATGTTTGAGTACCTTTTCTTATCACTCTGTAATTTCCAGAGGTTGTAGAAGAAATGATAGAGGTAACTACCAAACAACTTTGGAAGTTGGGATCTAGCCCTACCAGCTTCAGAGAGGGATCTCTCTATAAGATTTAAATTTGTTTGAGTTTTAAAATGTTGGGCTAGTTATGACAGTCCAAGGTTTATTTGTTTGTTTGAAATATATGGCTGAAAGAATTCTTAATTTTCCATTGGGCTATGGGGTCTGTACTTAAAGATGAGGATCTGTTTCATCTTTTTATAAGGGTTTCTACGCAAGGTAGGGTAGTTAGACTGTTGGATCTATTTAAATCAAATGAAATGAATGAGATAAAAAGAGGGGAAGTCCACCAAGTAGAGGAGCAGTTAAGAATTCATTTACTTAGTTTTAGATGAACACCATGAAGATCATTAAAAACCACATACATAGTATAATGAAATAAATTATGTTCTTTTGACTTTATTTTAATGAGTAGAATTAGAAACAACATGCAATTATTACATAGAATGAAAAAACATTTGATAGAGAGAGAAAGCACATCACCAACAATCTGACACAAGAATCCTATAAATAAGCGTCTTTTATTACTAGTCGGTCCTTTGAGAAATTACACAATAGCTTTTGGATGCAAAAATCAACCCACAATACTTTGAAGATAGAAGTATTTATAAAATATTTACATCATATATTGTCATAAATGATCATGATATTATGGAGGAATATCTAACTAACTAGATCTCTAAATACAAAATGTAGAGATTTGCAAATTCGCTCGGATCTCTGGTGCTGATTTGGTGGAAGTGGTTCATGACTCATCTCTTTGACTTTGATTGGTTTCTCCATGTTGACTAGAACACCAAAAATGTCTTCACTCAAGTAATGTGCATAGATATTCCCACCTCTTTTTACTTGGGATGGAAATCTTGAGTAATTTCTTGTATATTTCATCCATTTATTTATACTTGGAAAAGGTAGGCTTACTGATGAAGATATGTTTAATCTCATGTTGAATACTCAAGTCTAACTGTAGTGTCTCCAGGAAATATTTACTAGTAACTCTTCCCTCTATCCCTGCAAACTTTGAACTATCCTTTGCCACTGTGCTCATTTTATGTTTATAATCAGGCAAGTGATCAATATTTCCTTTAGTACTAACAAAAGAGGAAGCCCTTTCTTGTGTAGCACTTCAAACTTACTGAAGAATCTATGCACACCTATGTCCATCACTTGATCTTTTTCCTCCAACTGCAACATTAATCATTTCTTGGTCAAAAACTTCTTAATCTCAAGGATGGTTTATGTCATGTCCTCAATCTCTAATTTTTCTAACTCATGTTTTTTTTGGAGTTTAGAAATATGATAAGTTCAATGGCCTCTATGGGTCTTTCTCCTAATTCTTCCTTGATGATTTCAATTGTTCCCCTAGCCTTCTGTACTAACTCATGATGTTCAAAGATGATTTGTATGGATGGACAGATCTCTAACATTGATTTGTTGATATCTATCCAAATGTTTTCCTTAGCTTGGGCTAAGGTATTTTCCATGGAAGTCTCTTTCCCTAACTGTTGTAACTGTTGACTAAGCCTTTGAGACTTATGCATCTCTTCCTAGTGACTAAACTGGAACATTGATTTCAATTCATGTAAGGTATTTATGTCTTCCTTCAGTTTTATGATCTCTTCCCCTTGTATGGACATATCTTSCATGTTTTTTACAAGTWTTTCAGATGCATATGAGACTTGTACTAAGATTGTTGATGGGATTTCTGATGGAATTGTTGTTGATGTGGATCCTTATGTTATTTTGATTCATGTTAGAGGGACTTCCTCCAGTGGGATCATGGACATCTACACATTTTGTTCCTTTTCCTTTATCAGTTTGTCCATTTCTTCTTCTATTTCTCTTATTTGATCATTTTGTTCCGTGATTAAATTTAACATTTATTACTTGTGGCCTTCAGTCTCGGCCACTTCTTTGTCTTGTGAATATTTTGTAGCTGGAATATTCAATTGTTTTCTTAGAGATTCTATATCAACATTCTTCTTTTTTAACAACTCCTATGATGCCTTGACATTTGTTGGTTCATACCCAATCTACAACACCAATTCTTATAATGATTTTATTTTGTTGTCCTTCCCCAAAGAAGAGATCTTCTCCAAATTTAATTGGGAATGGATATTGTTTAAGGATACCTGCAACTTAGAAGTAGTCATTGAGGTATTTTTCAAGGTTAAKAATATCATCTCTCCTTTCGACCTATGCATGTCCATCTGGTCCACTGGATGGACATATTTTACATCAAATTCAAAAGAAGTCTTTTTGTAGTCTGCAGTTGTTCTTGGATGTKGAACTTGTTCTTGTAAGAATGTCATTTTGATTCTTCCTTTTTTTCTATCAAAGGATGAAAACAAAATGTGTTGACCAGTGGAGTTTTTCTTCTAGAACTGAGCATGGGCGTTTTTGTTGAGGAGCTCATTCCTTTTCTTGATATGTTTGTATTTGTCAAAAATATTTGACTCTTCTTATCGATGAGTTGATTCATTTGTTAGAGTAGTGTATGGGTTTCTTTGGGATGTTAGTGATGGTGTAGAAACTGTAAAATGAATGTCTGAATAGGCTGAAGAGTGTAGTCCCTCCAAGACTATGGTGGACGCCATTTGTCCCTCCTTGAGCAAATCTGGTGTATGATTTGATTTGGCTCTCTTTCTGTAAACTTGGAAATCCTCAGTTGCTACCTCTATGACTGAAAGAGAAAACTCCTTCCTTGATCTCTTCTTTTCTTGGTTTTGGGGTGTATTAGTTCATGAAGTGGTTACATATGCACATTGCTCTTCTGGTTCTTGTATTGTGTTCTCCTTCCACTCTATCTAGTTCACGTATTTCTCCACCTATGGCTTCTATGTGTTAACATAAAGAGTGATCCTTTGTTTGATTATGAGTTCAAAGATGACACCAAATGGGTCATATGTTCAAGTGGAACTCAGATGAAACCTCATTTATTTCAAGAGGTTATCTACTTCTTCTCCTGCTGATTTGTTGTTGCAGATGAAAGGGCCAATATGAGTCTTGATTCTAAGGTGGGACTTCTTCTTTGCTGCAACAAAGTGAATGTTATCTGAATTCACCATCTTCCTTATATATTCCAGTGCAAAAAACCTTACTAGGAGGTATTTGGGAAATCTATACGGAGGAAACTCACATCAATATACTCTTATCTCTGTGTGGTTTTGGTATAAATACCAATCCCCTATMTTAKCTTGATCAAATAGGTGCAAGATTATCTAAATTTCTTCACTAATCCTTGGCTCTGGATAGTTGTTCATCATACAAACAACTRGGTGAATGAACTGATCTAAGAAGTCTTTGAAGTTGTACTCTGTTGAATTTTTCCTCACCAATGAGGTCCATGATGTCACTGATTGTGGGCTTCCTTCCTGGTTTAACCTCTGAAGTGAACAGGGAAACCTGTCTGATTGGTAAAACAAAAACATGTAGAACAGAAATGAAGAGTATCTAAAAAATGACTGTAGAAACCTAAATAGTTGATCATGAATATTATCAGCCAGAAATTGACTGAAATTGAATTTAATTGAAACTCTTTCTTTTTTGGAAAATATGGATATATAATGTAGGATAGGGTCATCTATCCATTCATATGAGTAATAAAATAATAGGTAAGAAAGGGTGGAAATGATCTGGTTCGCTTTTTCAGTGAAAATGGAAGACGAGTAAGGTGGATTCTTTTTGGGTAATTGGGCATCTTCTGGGAGGAAATATCAAAGATCTGGGCTCTTTGGGGGAAAGTGAGTTTATGGTAAAGKTCATTTAGSTCTTCAATGGAGAACAGGACAATTGAGTCATTTATAGGGATTTGCAGCATATGGTCGATGGCTTTGGGGGTGACTATGAACATTGTTTTAGCGAAGGAGGRGGAAATGGACCTTTGGCTGGGAAAATAGTGAGCTTGACATTAGAGAGAAAATTTGGGGAAGTKGTGGGTATGAGGGAACATGTACAGAGGAAAATTGGACTCCTAGAGTTGAATTTCGTCGCTCTGTTCCAAAAAAATGTTCTTCATCCATGAGTGCAATTTAAAGAAGTCGAATTCACACATTGGCCCTGTGATTTTGTAATATTTATCTGCCATAGGGATATGGTCTAGGTMGAMAAGAGGGAGAAGGATTGGTTTCTCGGTTGTATCAGCATATTTAGCCTTGGGGGCCATAATTGACAGAGCTCGAGGTAAAATACTAGAGAAACTATAATTACCCGGTGGAAAAGATGCTTGTTGACGGTGAGAGGTCATGGTGGTTATCTTGACAGCTTGGTTCAGCGCAGTATCCATGGTGTATATTGTTATTGAGATTGATTCTAAGGCTCAAATAATAATGTCAGGCATCAAATATTTTAAATGAAGTATTTTTATGAGTGTTTTTTTCTACCTTTAGTTTTCTGAGAAATAATCCTTAAATCAAATCAATGATAATATAGTACAGAGGTTGTATCTCGTTATCTGAGTCACAATTATAATGTCAAATGGCATAGAAATGATTTACAAAAATGATAAAACAAATTTAGGTATTAATTATAGATAAGTATCACCTTGTTTGCAGTAGAATTAAAGTAGAAGATGCACCCTTGAAAAGGGGATAAAGATGGAGTAATTCACATAGATCACATGTCTTGTTTTACTCACAGTAACATCAGACAAAAAGATGTCACTGGATTAACTATTGATATATTTTCATCACATTAGATGTATTACTAAATTGTGATCAATCACTCTTCAAGAAATACATAAACAAATTTAGAGAAATGGGAACACAGAGGAAGCACATAACTCAAATTGAATGAGACTTAGAATCTCTGTCTACACTTGTATTAATATTCAAAAAAGATTTATCTTTTACATTCAATAAGAAGAAGCCTCGAATAGAACTAAAATATATCTATTTATACAAAAAATGTCTCAACTGAATATCGTTGGACTTCCCACAATATATTCCTAAAAATAGAATAAGCCCGAATAAAATAACAGCATGCGAATATTGTTGGGCTTCGTTGGTGCTTCATCTATCTCTTCGTCTTCTTGTAGATTTGCTTGTTTTCCTTTTATCGTTAAGTTGGGTACGCGTTCCTATTAATGCCACTATAATCATTTTTCTTAATGTCTCTTCCACTCGATTCTATTGCCATTTGTCCCTTCGAATACATTCACTAGGATAAATAATTGCATTTGAAGATATTGAGGTGGTAATTGGACAGGTAGCTCAGTGTTGGTTGGTTATGGGATGGCTAACAGTTATGGGGAAGAGTAACCGTTAATGAATAGGATGATGTGGGGACAAGTGAATTGTAGCGAGTGTGATAGAATTTCTATTTTGCGGGGGAGCAAGGAAGTGGTTTTTAGGTAACCCGAATTTCGCCCCGCAATGCACCTGGTGATGCCACATACCCCCGAGATTAAACTGTGGTTTAAATTGCAGCACCGCCCTTCCAAATTAAACCCTGTGAAACTTCGGTCCCCACAATCATTCTTAGATGTTGATATTTACAATCCATTAAAACATGACTATTGATCTTGCAAAGTGAGATAAGTTCCCAAATGTTAATTCTAGATCACAACTCTTGGTCACATGTAGAGAATATAGAGAAAAATTTGTGTAATTCATGTCCGTCAATCCAAGCAGGGGACACTTTTCAGACGATCCCCATATTTGACAATCTCATATTCCAAGAGGAAGCAAGTAGTGTTGAGTAAAGAACTCTCAAATTCCCAAATTTCATATGGACCGTTGATCGAAGTGGACACATCGTAGAAGATCCTGCACTTCAGTGAATAATCACTTCAAAAGAAATACAGAGGCATGAAGTGAGAAATCCCGAAGGCCCGAAGCCCGGATTTCATCTGGACCATTGATCGAAGTGGAAACATGTCGACAAATCTGACACTCCAAAATGTTTTTGGTGTTATGCATCTTGGAACACCCAAAGCCCGGAGTTTTGAAGTAAATCTTAGTCACCCAAATGAAAAGGACACACAATGCCCGATCTCTCACTTAGGAGACTTAGCTCTTTCGGCATTTTTGTTGTGAAGCATATTGGAATGCCTGAAGCCCGAAGTCCCAAAGTAAATCTCAACCGTCCAAATCAAAAGGACACGCAGCGCCTGATTTCTCACTTCAGAGACTTATCACTTTTGGGATTTGTGTTGTGAAGCATCTTGGAACTCTCAAAGAGAAAAGTCCTAAAGTAAATCTCAGTCATACAAATCAAAAGGACACACGGCACCATATCCATCACTTCAGGGATTTAGCACTTCAGGGATTTGCACTATTGTGCATCTTGGAACTCCCAAAGCCTGGAGTCCCAAAGTAAATCCCAGGTGTCCACATCAAGAGAACATGCGATGCCTGATCTCTCATTTCAGGGAATTACAACTTCAGGGATTTGTATTGTTTTTCATCTTGGAATGCCCGAAACCTGGAGTCCCGGAGTAAATCTCAGTTGTCCATATCAAGAGGACACGCGGTGCCAAATCTCTCACTTCGGGGACTTAGCACTTCGGGGATTTGTGTTGTTGTGCATCCTGGAACGAATGAAGCCCAGAGTCCCGTAGTAAATCTTAGTTGTCCAAATCAAAAGGACATGTGGCACAAGATATCTCACTTCAGAGACTTAGCACTCCAAAAGATTTGTGGTATACACATTCTTGTTCTCATTTCTATCTATTTATCCCTTCCCTGCCCTATTTAGTCCCTTTCCTAGTTTATCAAGCTTCCAAACTAGTTTAGTGTTCTGCTAGATTCTGAAATCGGATCCATCAAGTTTCCTTGCAGCTTTTTGTGGCTCCATAATCCTTAATAAAATAATATTAGCCTGCCTGTAACAAGAGAAGTCTATAAGCTCTTCACTGAATGAAAAACTGCTAAGTGTAAATGGTAAAATGATTTTGAAATTCAAAGAGCTTTATAAAATCTATTGGTCTTCGTATAGATCTGTTTACAGAGAGATGATTAAAAAGTCTAATGGAATTTATTACCTGGCAAATCACAATTTATTCAAATCATTAACTTTAGCTAATCATAAACATCATTAATAATTCGGCAGTTTGGTGTTCAGGGGTTTTGAATGTAAGAGGGAAGGAATATCCCAAAGGTAGAATCCATGGAGAAGTTAATCTCTAAGTTTTTTTCTTTTTTGGGTAAAAATTTTATTTCTAAGAGGAAAAATCTAAAGTTCAAAAGCTCAAAATTATGTGTGTTCCAACAGTGTCTGTATTAGAAAATGGCATGGCATGATGGTGAAACGGGGTTTAAAGGTGTACAATAGCTTTTTTTTATGGTGCAAGGTTGTTATGAGGCAATTAATGGTCAGGGGGAATAATTTAATTAGGTAACGGGTATGTAGGATAGGACTGATGATGGGTAGTAATAGGGTTACAGTGGCGGAGTGAGGTGAGTGGTATTGGGTGGTGGTTTAGACATATTTCAGAGGGGGGGTAGGTGGTAAGAGGAAATAAGAGAGGTGGGTCTGAAATCCTGAGGATGTGCCACGTTAGGTGGGACCAATGTGGGGGAAAACCACTTTTCGGACCCCCCCCCCACCGTTAAAGGCAAGAAGTTTTTTTGGGGGGGTTTCTGAAAATCGTTGAGGATCGTTGATATGGCAAGTGATGGATGTCATCAATGGAGACCTGTGTGGTAGTTACACACTACAAGACAAAACATGTTGTTCGCTAGCAAACGTAGGATAAAAATAATGCACTATGAAGCACTAAGCTTTCTTTTTTCCACTTTTACATTATAATTTATTTTCCTAAGCTAGAAATACCCAAATTTATTCAACTAAGGGTATATTTCAAAATCCATTTCAATTTTTTATGAGATAAACATCACTAACCTATCTCCTAACCTAGGMATCTAACATTATTAATCCRGCTTAGACTCTTGGATTACTTATTACTATATCCTAACTACTTTGKCCAAGATTAAATAGTTTGACCAAACTTATTCTCTAACCTATCAAYAACAAATTTAAAAATTTTGATCATGATTATACAATATGATTCAAACTAATTTTATTTTGATGGGGTTTTCTTATTTTTTATCTTTTTTCTTTTCTTTTCTTTCTTTGTTTAATACCCTCTTTTCATTTTTTCTATTTTATCTTTATCTTTATATTTATCTTCTTTCTTTTTATTTTATTTTATTCTTTTTCCTTTTTAGAAATCATTTGCAGAATGAAATATTATTTGCAAAGTAAAATGACTGGAGGAAGAAATTTCAATCACCAAGTGATACTATAAAATATAGGGTTATAACAATGGCTCTTCTTGGGGATGGTGATCTCCTTGTGAGGTGCCAAGAAATATAGGGTTATAACAATGGCTCTTCTTCTGAGGTGATCTACTTTTTGCATCAGATTAGTTTTATTGTAGATGCAAATCTGGTGACAACTGATCAAGCGCTTAGGGTCTTCTGTTCGAGCTTCAACCTCTGATATAAGTCACCCACTAATGATAGAAAAAGTAAAATGGTATTTACAATGAACTGGGTGAGGAATTCTTTCACTGTAGTGAAAAATAGTGCTTGAGCATTCTTCCATTGATAGGTCCTCCTAGCAAATCTTCTCCATCCATGTCGTTGATAAAAAAATGCATTGCTTCCTCTATAAGCATGGATTATGTATGGACCTTTCTATAAATGATCAAATTTACCATGCTTTCCCTTCTCTTCATTCCTTGAATCCCATTTCAATACTTTTTCTCCTATTTGGAAGTCATCATCCTTGGTCCTTCTATCATAGATCTTCTTGATATTTTCCTGGATCACTTGAGTTTGGTTGTAGACCTCTTCTCTGGATTGTTGCAGCTGTATGGTCTGACTAATTCTCCTTTGGATGTCATTTGGTTCTACCTGTACTTCCTACAGTAATTTCATGACAGGGACACCTAAAGAAGTGGGAAAAACAACATCCATTCCAAAGACAAACTGGTATGGGGACATGCCAATTGATATCTTTGTATTCAATATGTCTTCCCATAATGCATTTACCAACTTGTTGTGCCATGAATTTTTGTTATCTTGCAACAAATTTTTGATGATGTTGACCAGAATCTTGCTAGAAGAATCTGTTAATCCATTTCCCTGAGGGTAATATGCAGTAGAGTGTCCTGAGGTAATTTGATATTTGTTGCAAAGCTCCACCATCTTCTTTGATTTGAATGTTGTTGCATTTTTAGTGATGATTTTCTTGGGACATCCAAATCTTGAAAGAATGTTTGTTTCCAACAACTTAATGATCATAGCATCAGTGGCTTGCCTTGTAGGTACAACTTCAATACACTTGGTAAAATAGTCAGTGGAGGTGAGAATCCATTTGTTCTGCCCTGGATGGATTTCTCCAATGAAATCCAAACCCCAAAGTTGAAAAGAAGTTTCAACTGATATTGGTTTCAAGGGTAAAGGCAGTAGTTTCCTTTTGTCTTCAAATCTTTGATAGTTATGATAGGAGGTCACTTTCTTGTGGACATATGAAAATATGGTTCGTCAGTAAAAACCATCCTTTAGAATTTTGTTGGTAGTGGTATTCCAGTTCAAGTGTCCACCACAATCTCCTTCATGAACTTCCTACAAATATTTATCTTCCTCATCTTTCAATAAACATTTTAGTAAAATCTATCCAGCATATTTCCAATACAAATTTCCATTTAAAATACAATAATTCATAGATTTGAGTTTAATAAATAGAGCTTTAGTCTTGGTTAGACTAGGAGGATATTTTCAATGATGTAAAACAAAAATCAGGTCTTCATACCAGGGAGATCTTGAGAAAACCTCTTTAACTTTTGGAGTCTCCTGCTCTTCTTGTTCATCAACTGCAGCTAGAAAATTAATATCCAAATCATGAAAATTGCACTCATCCATTAATTTATCTAATCCTTGACCCTTAATGATCTTGGTTGGTTTGATGTTGATATCAAGTTCAAGGATAAAAAAAATCCATTTATCCCTTTTTCCATCATGAAAGTCTTGGGTCAGAATATCTTTCACCACAGAATTTGGGACATAAGCAATAATGTCTGAGTGAAGAATATATACTCTAAAATATTTGATTTCTTTTACCAAAGAAAAATCTTGCTTTTCCATGTTGTTTTAATTTAGTGCAACATCTCTCAAGGATTTACTAAAGAATGCAATAGGTTTTTCATGGCCTTCATTGTTCTTCTGCAAGAGAACTACTACAATAATATGCTTAGAGGAAAAAGAGAATAGGAGGAAATAGTTTGTGTAATAAGGGATGATAATCACAGGGGCTTGTGTTAAGGCTTGTTTCACCTGATCAAAGGAATGTTTTTCTTCTATAGTCTAGTTTATTTTTGTTTTTATTCTCAACATATTGTTATATTTCTCAGAAGTTCTGCCAAGTTAGGGATAAATCTTCTTAGAGATTTTATTTTTCCAATGAAAGATTGTAATTCTTTTATGTTTCTGGGATGATCTATTTTTTGAATGGCCTCAATTCTGTTGGGATCAATTTTAATTGCATCCTTTGATATGATATGTCCTAGCAGTTTATCTTCTTCTAGACCAACCAATGTTTTCTTTGGATTAAGTGAAATTCCAAATCTCCTTCATTTTTCAAAAGCTCTTCTCAGGTGTAGCAAGTGTTCTTCATCTATTTTTTTAAAATACAATGACATCATCCGGGTATATAATAATGAATCTTCCAAGTTCATCCACAAAATCAATATCCATTTCTCTCTGAAATGTATCCCTAGCATTCATTAAACCAAAAGGCATTTTCACACACATGAAAGTACCCCAAGGTGTAGTAAATGATGGTTTTTATTAATCATCGGGGTGGATTAAAACTTGGTTGTAACCAGAGAAACCATCTAACAGAGAAATTCTACTGGACCCAACTACCTTCTACAAAATATGGTACATTTTGAGCAAGGGGTAGTTGTCTTTTAGAGAGACTTTATTAAGGTTTATGAAATCAATGCAAAGTCTCATTTCTCCAGTCTTCTTCTTGGTTGGAACTAAATTTGATACCCATTTAGAAAATCTTAATGGGACAATGATTTTAGCATCATACATCTTTTTATTTCTTTTTCAATCAGAGGCATCAACTTTGGGTTAATCCTCCTAATTTTTTGTTTAAATGGATTTTGGTTTTCTTTTATGGGAATCTTATGTTGTATAATGCTAGTGTCATAAGACTTCAGATCTTCATAACTCCATGCAAAAACATCCACAAATTCTCTGAATAATTATATATATATATATATTTTTTAGTAGGAGGTAAATATTTAGACAGTTTAATCATCTTTGGTTCTTTTTCAGTTCCTATGTTGCAATATTCAACTTCCTTTATAGTAGGTTCAATTTTAGGTTTTTTGTCCACATCATCAAAAACAAACAAATATTCCAAAGGGGCTAACCCTCTAGGAAGAACATTATTTTTTAATTGCAAAATATCCAGATCTTCTTCTTTTCTATTTATTTCTTCTAAATCTATCTTATCTACATTTTATTTTTCATCATCACAATCACCATCTATGTTGGAACATTCAAATTCATTCTTTGATTGCAAAAAAAATTCAATTTGTTCGTCATTTCCAAAAACTTTCCAATACCTAATGTTCTCTAGGACAACATGTCTGCACTTCAATTCAACTTTGTACTGGTGATTAGGATGAAATGGTATTTTACAAGTAGCTTCTAAGGTATCCAGACCATCAACAAGAATCTTTTGGTCTCTCGGAATGGATATCAAATCATATTTAGTAAAG